>JAHDVE020001676.1:0-88697 GCA_022606495.2 Halesus radiatus | reverse complement strand
TATATGGGTTATGATGTCGAAACCAAGGCCCAATCATCCCAATGGAAGCGGCCAGAAGAGTCAAGACTGAAAAAAGCACGCCAAGTTCAATCAAATGTGAAGGTTTTGCTCATTGTTTTCTTCTATTACAATGGCGTGGTGCATCATGAGTTCTTGCCAACAGGTCGCACGGTTAATAAGGAATACTACAAGGAAGTTATGCAACGTTTGCGTGAAGCAATACTGCTCAAACGATCGGAATTGTGGAAAAACAAATCATTTTGATTTTGCATCACGATAATGCACCAGCTCACACATCTATGCTTGTTCGTGATTATTTGGCCAAAAACAACACCGTAATCATGACTTAACCACCGTATTCACCAGATTTGGCTCCCTGCGACTAATTCCTATTCCCGAAACTGAAGAAACCAATGAAAGGAAAGCGTTTTGCCACAATTGATGAGATAAAGTCAGAATCGAAGAACGAGCTGATGGCCACACCGAAAAGCGCATTCCAGAAGTGCTTCGAGGATTGGAAGAAGCGCTGGCATAAGGGCATTATATCTGAGGGGGATTAATTTGAAGGGGAGAAAACGGATATTGATGAATAAATAAATACTTTTCGAAAAAATTCGAAATTCACCTTTTCTTTTGAACACGCCTCGTATATAAATATATTAATAACTTGAACTCATATTATCAGTATAATACAATTGGTGATTATTTCAATCAATATTTACGAAATACAAATTTAAAATTATGGAAACTTGACTCGACATTTGTCGGTCAGCCAAGTATAAGTCTGGCAATAAGGAACTCCAGTCCAATTTATTATTTATTTATTTTTATCATTAATGACGTTAAAACTTAAATATCAGTATATTTCTTTTTTTTAAGTTAGTTTTCATAGTTAAAATAATAAAAGCCCGCCAAAACGCTCCAAATCAATGGCTGATCGGTTTTAATCAGTTTTGAGGTTAGAATGTCAAATCTCAAAACAAGGATTAGCTTTACCGTACATAATTTTATATTCTACTCATAGGAAACCATAACTAAATATAAGTTAGAAAATTATTTACCTTTTTAGAAACTTTAACTCAAATAATAATAATAGTAGTGAGCATTAAAATTATCGATAATTGGTTTGCTCATGAATACTCTAATTTCTTTCATTAACAATAGTTATATTTTATTTTTACATTGAACAACAATTATAAAGCTTAAAGTCACCCAAATTACGTTTAAATTCCACTTGAAGAGACCCATGTTATAGGATGGAGGAAACACAGAGGCCGGCAGATCATTCCACAGCCGAGCTGTTGAACACAAGAACGAGTCGTAGAAGCGACCCGTTCTCATGTGACAAATGTCAACCGTGTGCAAATGCACCGGTGCCGAAGGGATCAATGACGATAGTTCCTCGGAGCATCTTCCATTAAAATACCGGTAGAACGAGGACAGCATTCCCACCCGACGTCTGTGCTCCAAAGATTGCAACCCATTTGTTAAGATAGGCGAATCTATCAAACGGACCGCCCGTTTCTGCACAGAGTCAAGGTTTTTTTTCAGATATTTTGGGACTTCCGACCAGAGGTGGCTGCCAAATTCTACAATGGGGCGCACTTGCGATTTGTACAGGGTCAGCAGTTGTGTACTATTAAAGTATCTGCGAGCTCTGTACAATACGCCCAGCTTCTGAGAGACTAACTTTACTCGGGCCTCGATGGAGCCCCATACCTGAGCTGGTCACTTAAGGTTACACCAAGCATATCAATGGAGGGCTTGTTGGGAAGATTGCTTCCATTAAAGGAGACTAGATTGTCATTTCGATCCCTTTTAGACGTAATCAGACATGATTGGCCCAAGTTTCATTAAATTCGACGAGGTTATTCTTACCCCAAGAGGAGACCGCAACCCCGGTCCATTCTCTGTTTCAAAGCCCTCCGAGCCGTTGGAGTTTGTGTGCCCTTTGGGGGCTTGTCATCAAAAAGCAACTGCGACTGTAATGTCCAAAGTGTAACAATGGATTGGTGCACATGTCAAGAGGTCATTAATGTGCAACAAAAACAATGCCGGAGACAGAACCGATCCTTGTTGGACGCCAGCATTTATTGAATGCGAGGAAGAGATGAAACCATCAGCAACCGTCTGAATCGATCTCTCCCTCAAAAAGTCGGCAATCCACGTACACAAGGAAACGGGAAGTCCGTAAGAAAGCAGTTTGTTGACAAGTCCTCGGTGCCAATCACGGTCAAAGGCCTTAGAAATATCCAGTGAGACCGTTTGAATCTCACCATAATGTTCCAGGCACCGTCCCCAAACATGCGTCACATACGCGAGAAGATCACCGCACGAGCGGTTCCGCCGGAATCCGTACTGGCGGTCATTAATGATTTTGTTCTTCTCGAGGTATGTAATACATATTTAAAATACAAAACAAAACCGAAAAATAAAAATCTTCATACAAATCCAAAAACGGAATGCGCACGTAACGTCAGACGTTCCAAATTCAATTGTACCAACATAACAAGGTGTTTCGATGAGATGATTTTTTATTCATTTTTAAATACTGATTTATAAATTCTACGTATATAATAAAAGTTATATAGAATCGGCGTTTGATGACCTATGAATATATATTTTTGAAGCCATTATATTTTTCACTGGAGTTCCTTATTGTATTTCCTAAGCTAGATAGCGTTGGGAACAGCGAAGTTGTGCATTTGAACAGGCCAGATTGTAGTAACAGTAAGGCAGGAAATAGTGCCGCGCGTACGTCAGTCGCGTAAGGTGATATGTATGGAAATTAAAGGAGAGCTATAGTGCAACGCCAACGGTAAGCCGCGCGCGAGCGAGGATCATCGGTCCAGCTCGTAAGCGCTGCATCGACGGTCGACCGACGCGCTTAGTATTTGCATGAGAGCTTTCAGTGCGGCGCTGAACGTATGAACTGGTGGGCGTGCGTATGTACAGTGCTATGAAATTAATATTGAAGCTAAGCGGGTTATTACTGAGGTGCATCTTCGCCCTCCGCTTTGGGACTTATTCTCCTATACAGGGTGTATCGGCACGTACCCGACAAACTTTAACCAGCGATTCATGAGCATATTTGGAGTAAAAAATGTTATGGCCACTTTTCTGTCCGGTAACTTTTTTTTTCTATAAAAAATAAAAAATAAATAAAATCTCCACACTCCCTCACTGTCCACAGAATAGGGGTGAAATAAACGGCAACGCCGCACTGCTGCTATCTCTTTCACGCATATCTATCTCAAGTCAAGTGTGTCGTTCCCGCTACCCGTCTAATGTCAGTGTTCAGTGTTGTTTTGGAAGTTCGCTTGTCACAACCTTTACCTACTTTCGTTGTTGTTTTGTTGTCTAAGTTTTGAAGTTTTTTTACTGTTGAAATATGCCTCTCAATTATTCACCTGCCGACCAAGCAGATATTGTGTTTGTTTATGGACTTTGCAATGGGAATTCACGAGCAGCCGTGAGAGAGTATCGGATGAGGTTTCCTGAAAAACTCGTCCCACACCATAGCACCTTTGTCCAGGTTTGTAAATCATTTGTTTATTGAAACTATTTACATTCATTGATAATGCCAAAAAGCTGTTTTGAAATTTAATCATTGGGACATTAAAAACATAACAAGGGGCTACCAACTTTAAAAATGTAAATCGAACTTTAGGTGATTTGTAATCAATGGTCACGAAACGGCGTTTTAAAAAGTTTAATTTTAATATCTAATAAATGCATCATTCACTGCAATTAAATTCACTCCCTTTCTCACCATGTGATTATTTAAATGACTTACAATTCAATTTCATCCCTGTGAATCTAAGATATCAACCATTCCTAGTTAAGAAAAATATGAATTAAAATACTGTGTACTATTTAACTGTAAAAAAATTAAATAAATGAAGAGAAAACCTAAGTTTTCTAATATGTGCCTAAAATAAGTGTTATTTAAAAATAAAATGAGTGCAAAAGCCCGCGTCCATTTATTTGACATTTACTACTGAGCTGAATAATAAAAGTTGTTTTGTTTCAGATGTATCAACGACTGCGTGACAATGGCATCGGACGGATTGAAGGCGCCGGCGGAGGACACAATATTGTTCCTGTGGCAGTTGAGCAGAGAATCCTCAACTTGATCACCGAAGATCCTACGCTGTCCGTGCAGAAATGAAAGAAAATCCTGTAAACTTAAATATTCAAAATATAACAAGACTGCACGCTTGCATTGAAAATAATGGCAGTCATTTCGAACAAATGCTCCAATAAAAACTATTACATAACCTACATGTCCGCATTTTCATTTATTATTTATTTGGTAAAATTCTCACAATGTCATTCATATCAATGCACGTGCGTGAAGGCAACAGCTGTTATTAGCAAGTGTGTCGAAAAGCGTCTTGGCTCTTTCCTACACACTAAATAATAATAGTAAAAAATGAGACGAATGCTGCCGCTGAACGAGCTAAAAATCCCCCCAATACGTAAGAATATTATTCAACGAACTCGATTAAAATGTTGCCAGATGGGTTTTTAATCACTTTAATTTGACTTAAAAAAATAATTAATTCCATTACACGTAAAAATTATTAAAATATTTCCAAGTATTATTAAATACAATATTACAGTACAGTACTTTGAACCTTCACAATAAATTTATTTGATTTAAATTTAGTTTGTAGAATTCCATTTTAATTTTAAGAAATTTATTATTTTTAACAGTATTATTATTAAATCTACAAAAAACAGTTTATTTATAAACAAGTTCTGCTAGTTGTAATTATTATTACGCGTGACAGCTGTTTCGCCTTCTGATGGCATTATAAAACTGTGTCAAATGTTTCTTTATATTAAATAATGACTTTGTAATCACCATAAAGTTATTATTTAATTTAAACTATAATGTCACATTACAAAGTAAATGTTTCATTGAACAAATTAAATGTTTCTATTTTTATTATTCTATGGATTTATTGATTTGAGCACCTGCTTTCAATGCTATTATGCTATGGCTTTATTGATCTGAGCACCTGCTTTCAATTGAAATTTATTCGCGCATTCAACGGAGTGGAGTTTATGAGTAAACGCATTAATTTAAAAGAGGAACATACATTTGATTATTATTTTTAATATCGATATTTGTATCTCACAATAACAGCTACCAAAATCCGATATACGAGTCCCTACACAATTATTATGTTGAATTGGGGTAAGTTGTATGGTTAAGGGAAGGAGTGGAAGGTGAGGAAGTACCTGGCTATTCAGATCTGGTCACCAAATACGGCTAGTCATTTCAAGCAACGTTTCAATTCTGAATTATGATCTTTCACCAGGGCGAGAGTATCTTCCACTGAACGATGAAAGGAGTTATAATATAATTATAAGTCGGGAATGGATGACATGGCAAAATCGTGTGAATCAAATTGGTACCTTCGTGAGGCGGGCCATGTCAAAATTCAGAATAAAAAAGGGTGTGTACGAGCCTGCTGCGAAATGGCGTATGGTTAAGAATATTTTTTTTAAATTGTAGTGGTAATTTTTTGTCGAGTTTTTAAAAAAATTACGAAGTTTTAAATAAAATAAAATTTTAAATTTTAAATGAAAAAAAAAGTTACCGGACAGAAAAGTGGCCATAACATTTTTTACTCCAA
This sequence comes from Halesus radiatus, assembly GCA_022606495.2. Lineage (NCBI taxonomy): Eukaryota > Metazoa > Arthropoda > Insecta > Trichoptera > Limnephilidae > Halesus > Halesus radiatus. The sequence goes on along the minus strand of JAHDVE020001676.1, from coordinate 83,049 downwards.
ATATGCTCAGGAATCGCTGGTTAAAGTTTGTCGGGTACGTGCCGATACACCCTGTATATTGATATTTTTCTTTGATTCCTTATTTTCCTACGTAAGTAAATGCAGCTATTATACAGTTAAAAACCGGGTTCATTTTATTTATTTATTAAACTACACAATCTGTTTGTTCACACTTGAAGACGACTGTACTCTGGCAACGTCGGCGAGACGCGAGACACCGCGGCATTCTCGCGTGGACAGGCGGTCAGCGATCCATGTGGGCAAATGATGTAAGCATGGCACTATTTTCAGCTTAAGTTATACTTTCGGTACTGTATCTCGATTTGATCGTCGATCAAATGAGACGGGAGTTCAAACAACACAACCCAAGGTAATATTCCAACGCGCAACGTTCTTCCTCCAAACAAAGGTACGTGGGGGTTGTATATTGAACATTCCGCGGAATACAATTCGACAAACGCGGATATTGGCAATATTTTCACACTTGGCCCGCATGACGTATAGTTAGCACTTGGAAATATATGGAGCAGGTGATGTGCTCGAGGCGGGAGTGCTAAGCCGATTAGGTAGGGCTATGGGGGGAGTGTTTTGACAAATGGGCCACGTTTGGAAATTGTTAAGTAAGATGTATCACCTGTGATTTATTCAATTCAGCTCAGAAACGAAGTACCGATTTAAACAGCCATACATAACCCGATTGTGCTTCCGCAGATAAACGGCTCCCACTCCCACTTCCACCCCCATTCCCCTCCCCAGCCCGGCAATTCTTGTTCCTTCGGGGGGGATTATTCATCTTAATCTGTTTTGCTTTCTGAGATTTATAGGAAACTTCCATTCAATCGATAGCACTTTACACGACTCTCGACTTACGTTTAGACAGGCGCAGTCGGGGAACGCAATATACGACTAACTTCCGTGCTACTAATAAAACTTAATAAAGTACCCAAAACTTTTATCGACACTTTCATTGAAAATTTGACTGAATTTTTTGATTTGATGATCCGATTATACATTTAGGGTAAACCATTTTTAGGGTCCAATAAGAAAAGCGTTGCATCATCTCTTACGCGACATTAAAGGGAAGGCGGCGAATATTGACGCCATCAGCGCAGGCTTATCGCGATTTATCTTCAGTCACCGGGACTAAATTCGAGCGGGTGGATTTTGGAGGAGTCCGCTATAAAAACTTTATGAACCGTCGAAAGCCGCAAAATTTGACTACGGCCCAACCATAATTTACATAAAGTAGCTACACAATATTGGATTTTCAGTATAGGATCTTCTCAAATAAAAGCTAACATTTTGTCGGTTAAACTTCGCTTACACAAAGGGCCTAGAAACTGTTGTTGAATACCTGCCATGAAATCCCAAGGCGCCACCCTTTCCCAGGAACGAGTTTTCCGAGGATATTTTCCTATATCGGGTAATTGGGTACTTTCCTTATACGGGATTTTCTGCAAAAATTTACCCTTTTAAAATTTACTTTTCCTACGATTCATCAAAATGTCAACATTCAGAAAGAACTAAGAGTATGCAGGAGAATGGTTTATACGACGAATTTAAAAAAAAACTGACATAAATCCATTTTGGCTGAATATTTGTAGGGGAAAATAAACAATGGGGGTAATTGTGTTAAATTTCGGAATGTATCCCGTGTCTAATACCGTGTGATCAGGGGAAGGCTTGCGCATCAATGGACGTGACAACCGAACAGTTCCGGCGGTCATTCGCCGCGAGGTGGGCCCCCTTATCCCTCGCTCTCCGCTGACGAATAGGTGACTTATCGCGCTCCGACAGACGATAAATTAGGTTTGCGATCAAATGTCATGGCGCGCCGAACGTGAAAGAAATATCATATTCCATATGAAAACATCATAAATCGCTGCAAGCGGGAGCAAGACAAGGAGTGATCCATTCTTCACTCGTCTGTCTTTATTAGGAACGAAAAGAGGTATGTGGGATATGAATGTGGAAACGATCAAATCGTCTATAATAATGTAATACGAAAAGAGGTATGTGGGATATGAATGTGGAAACGATCAAATCGTCGATAATAATGTAATACGAAAAGAGGTATGTGGGATATGAATGTGGAAACGATCAAATCGTCTATAATAATGTAACACATGGGACTTAATAGCAAAACGATCATTCCTATTGTCGATCGAAGGAATAAAAAAATCACCTAGCAAATCCATCTTTAGGCCACTGAATACTGATGCATCAATGATCATAAAATACACTAGACGAGTTTTCAATTTTAGGCAAAATTGTGCGATTTGATAGAAAACGGGTGATATAACAATTATTGTTTATTTATTTACGCCCATTATAGGCTTTTACGTGGACATTTTCAAATAACATTGAAAGGGTGCATGCGAGTATGTATTATAATAGATAACATAAAAAGAAACAACATTATTTGACGCTTTTATCCAGAGTTAAATAGTTTCAACTCGTTAAAATAACCTAGCTCTACTCGTTAAAATAACCTAGCTCTACTCGTTAAAATAACCTACCTCTACTCGTTAAAATAACCTAGCTCTACTCGTTAAAATAACCTAGCTCTACTCGTTAAAATAACCTAGCTCTACTCGATAAAATAACCTAGCTCTAGTCGTTAAAATAACCTAGCTCTAGTCGTTAAAATAACCTAGCTCTACTCGATAAAATAACCTAGCTCTACTCGATAAAATAACCTAGCTCTACTCGATAAAATAACCTAGCTCTACTCGATAAAATAATCGTACTAATGCATGCTTATGTAACATTGATGTGCCAAATATGTCAACAACATCAAAGTATTTGTTCCCCAGATGTTGAATCGGTCGCACAGGGGTATAATATTGCGGCGCTGAAGTTGAATTGGTAGGTACTGTCTTGTCCTACCAAATACACGAATATCAATCAAAAATAGCAGTTCAGGGGTATAAAACATTGAATTAACAATCTTAACGGGAAGAGGGACCTCGGAGAGTTATTACTTATAAATTCAAAATAATGATAATATTATTGTGCAATATGATAAACATGGTTTTTTTAAAGAGATAAATATTAATTACGGTTTTTTTTAATTTGCATGCACTTAGCATTTATCAAAATAAAATCAGAAATATTACACATTTCTGACTGTCTACACAAAATGCTGTGAAGGTTTTTCTTTAATTTGTCGATAAGATAAATTTAATAAAAAGAACAGTGTGTAGTTTATATTTTTCAAAAACACTACGTAACTAAAATGTTTTTTTTATTTTTTTTTTATTTAATGCGGATTATAAATCTGAGGTTAATTTCATTTACAAAAACGTAACGGATTAAAAATATTTTTCTTTACTTTAAAAATCATATTTATATTTTAAATATTTTGTAAAACATACAATAGGACGGTCAGAAAAAGTAATATTTTTGATTAGATTTTGATAAATGCTACGCCTATGTAAATTTATAAAATATTTAATAAATATTTTTTTATTTAAAAACATTATGTTTATCGTATTGCGTAGTAACACTATAAATATTTCGAAATAATAAATAATTCCGCTCCGACGTCCCTCTCGCCCTTAAATAAACATGTTAAATAGCAAATAATTCTGGGTTCAGATATTTTTTCTAAATTTAATGAACAAAGTAGATAATCGTAGTCTATGCATTCTCTGGGAATACCCATTCTCACATTTACGTATCTTAAGAATGTACGCTGGATTCTTTCAATAGAGTTTGAATGAACTTCATAATTCAGAGACCATTGAAATTAACCAATTATTATTAACACTCCCATATCGAAGGGAGTAAAACAACCTAACCCAACCGAGAGTTTTTTGCGATATCTATTTTGTTTTTTACATCACATACTTCATAATTTAGGTTAGCTTTGAAAAACTGTTCGGAAATCGATCTGCATTTTTAAAAACAATGAAATTGCTCCCCACCCCTCCCCCCGCACAGCCCGGCACTCCCCACTACTGTAGAATGTGCATTTAGCTAGAAACAGCTACAATAATATATGTATTTGAGGCACGCTCGCCTTCACACTATCTCTTTTACCGTTTTGCATTACTTATTATTGACTGCCGGCCGAAGATGTGCGATGTCCGGTTAAAACTAATATCTGAGTGTTACTGGAAAGTACAAAAGGAATATTAATTGATACACCAAACATTTTATCACAAATCAACATTAATACACCAACAAGAAAATCAACAAGGAGAATAAAGACATGTTTTATATTAAAACCTATCACACAAATAGGGGATATTTCTCTCCTTTACTGCGGATATTAAGAAATTACAATACTATACGCTGCTCTAATAACGAAATACCCTTTCCAGTTGTCAAAATCAAACCACTAATCCAAAATGGCCGATAATGCTAACATATGACAAACATATGTGTAACAACATAACAAAAAAATGGATAATCGAATGTACACAGCCCGCGAAAATTCAAAATTCACCTTTTCTTTTGAACACACCTCGTATGTATAGGGTAGTCCGAACGAATCAATGGTATTCAGTCAGATTTCCATGCCCAAGGCCCAAGTGACAACCTATTCGGTAAAAATGCTGGAACCTAGAAATCATCAATAATTTCACCGGAACCACACTGTACGATACGTTGGTTCGCGGGACTGGAGTACACTGTAGAGTCGCCATGTCCCGCCGAGTGCGATAACCGTTTTTGACCGAAACATTGAATTCTGGCTCTCTGGTTATACGGCCTTAAGTATCAAAACAGTGCACCATCAGCAAAGGTGAAAATCGTAAGTTACTTTATACACCAACTTTATAATATGTTTTCGACCTTTCACTTCTTTTTCATTCTTATTATCAGTTTTTCAAGATAATGTTCGTTGTTGTTTATTGATTATTATAGCTATGTAAACATCCATGTGTGTAAGTTTTGGGCATATTGCCTGTTTTATGTACTAAAATAAAATAAATTAAATTAAGAGTCACAGTCGCTTTTTTTTCCTACCATTTTTCCTACCATCCTACCAAAATCCTACCTACTGGCAATGCCTACCAACGATCAGGTATACTATAATAAATTCAGAATCAAAAGGTTAAGCGTCAATTATACTCTAAAATAATACTGCTTTACATGCATAAATACAAAAAACAAGAAATAATAACTAACACGCATATTAGAAACGCTAGATCTCAGAGCCAAAAACACATCCAACAAGCAACCACAAATACAACATTTGGACAAAAAAGCTTCTTATACTATGGTACTAAACTATACAAAAAGATCCCACTCTCCTTCAAAAATCACAACATTAACAAATTTAAATCGCAAATAAAACGCTGGATACGTTACACCGGGAGATTTGAAATAGAACAAATGTTAACAAAAATAATAAAAAATTAATTTATTTATTCAATCAGGTCAATATTATGTAACGTAAATACTGACTGAAGTGGCGAGATAGGAGTTTACAAATGGGATTTGAAATATGACGGAACCTCTGACGTCAGAGATTTCTTGTATAAGATAGAAGAATTGTGTAGAAGCAGGAGAACAAAAATAGAGGATGTTGTCCTCGGATTTGGTGATTTGCTGGAAGGAAAAGCAGCTACATGGTTTCGCTCTATATGTAAAGACAATCTGACGTGGAGAGATCTGCAGCAATTGTTATTAGCGCGTTACGAACGTGAAGATGCACAAGTGCAGGCGTCGCGTAACTTGTACAATATGCGACAACGGTAAACAATTTATATCTAAAGAATTTAAACAGTTACTGTCTGATTATAATGTGCCTCCACCTTTTTACAACGCATTTTACACACCTCAAAACAATGTCGTCGAACGCTATAACCAAACAATAGGTACAGCACTGTCTATTTTGTCCGAGTCTGACCAGCGTAATTGGTCCAGATTTCTGCCACATATTCAGTCAGCCCTAAATAATTCGGTAAATTTTGCAACAGGTTATACGCCTTCTTGATGCACGGTCGTGAACAGGTCATTAATGGTAATTTTCACAAAAATTATGTCTCGACAGGCGTATCGGACTCAAGTCTAGAAGAATCGAGAGAAAACTTTGCTAAGAAATTAGAGGACTTGGCTCCTATATATGAAAAAGTTTCAGAGGCTCTGTTACAGGCTTATAGAAAGAATGCAAAGCATTATAATTTATGTCGCAAATCGGTAAATTATGAGGTGGGAGATATTGTGTGGCGGAAAAATTTTGTCCAGTCCAGTGGACCCAATTTCTTTTCGCATAAATTAGCTCCGAGGTTTGTACAAAATGTTGTTAAAACCAAAGTCTCTAACTTAGTTTATACCCTTGCGGATATGCAAGGCAAAGTAGTAGGTAATTTTCATGTTAAGGATATAGTTCGTTGAGATTAAGTATTAGGTTAATTTTCTTGTAAGAAGCCAGTGTGGTAGCATGTGGGACTACCAACCCTTCATGTCGCTTCACTTGTTTCTTTAAAGGTGTTATTGTGGTCACATGTACTGGAGTTTGGTACCTTCAATACAGGTGCTCAGAATAAACACAAATTCTAATTTATTGATGATATTTTTTTGACACTTATCCTCATTAGACTAGAATAGAAACATATTATTTGTTTCTCTGATCTTTTAGATCAGTGGCGCCCTAACAAAAATAAACACCACCACCACCATTCAGACGTTGAATTGAAACGTTGCTTGAAATGGCTTTTAGCTGTGTTTGGTGACCAGATCTGAATAGCCAGGTATTCCCAACCTTCCTCTTCCCCTTCTCCTTCCCCTCCCCAATACCTTCAGCCTCACAACATTCCCCAATTGGGAATGCCATAGTCTCACTGGCTCCAGACGGTTGGGAGCAGTTGGGACTCTTGTGAGGTATTCATAAAAAAAAAATAAAAAAGGGGATTGATTTTTTTTTGTTGTTTTTATAATAATTTTGATTATTTTTTTTACATAGGTACATACCAATAGTGTACCTCGAAAATTAAACTTAAGAATTTTCATGATATATACATATATATCGGATATTATTGTTGTCGCTACGGTATATCGGTTAATTACCTCTAATAATTCCGAATACTCTAAATGAAAGTTAAATCGGTTACCGGTCTGATGGTGTGTTACCTGACAATATGTATATATTTATAGTAGGTATTCTTTGTATTTAATTTGTTTAGCCATAGGTAAAATTATGCTTTTGGAGTGCACCGGAGTAAAAGTTAAATTAGAATTTTTGGAGATTACTACGACACACTCGAAAAGGATAGTTAATATATTCTGTCTGGGAGATTTTGAGCTACTTTCTTTCACACAGATAATAAAATAGTTTTAATTGTTAATTAGTAACTATAATATTTAATGTATATTCTAAGTTTATAATTATGTCTAAAGTAAGTTGGTATCTCTTTCCTTAAAGAGTATAGTATAGATATTTAGAAAGTATGATTTTTTTGTAATAATATTAGTATTAAGTATCAAGTGTAGTACTGCTAATGCATGCACACAACAAACAAATATTTACCAATTTGGAGTAAACATCTTCTGCCTCCTTGAACAGGAGAAGATGATTAGCAGATAGTTTAGATCTAGTAATACCACTGTTTATAATATGTTGATAAGTATTTTTTAAGTTGATTTGTCCAATAGGTTTAGTAAATATATACTATTTTTACACTGCTAACACCAGCGTAAATTTATCAAGTATTTTTGTGTAATCCAGTGTCGATTTTTGATTAAAAAAAAAATCGAGCACCAATTTGAAAAGAGAGGAAGATGTAAAATTTCGAGAGAAATTGTACTTTGCAAGTTTATATATATAGATATTGACAAATGTACTTGTTTGAAACCACACGAATAGATAGGTATTGTAACATGTAAACCCTCCTCTTTATACTATTTAGCAATGGCTAAATGACAACCAAATAGTTCTATAACTATACGACGAGGAAAATTTTTGGAGGTGAATACGCAAACTATCCAATGGATATTGGTATACTGTGTCTAATTCTTTAGATACATAAAAAAAAACCTGTTGAAACTGTATTGTAATTGTAATTTTTTTGTTAAGAGGAAGAGAGGATTAGTTAAGTAGGGTATTAATAATAATAAAAATAAGTTTTTTTGAAAATTTTGAAGTGGGAGCTTGAGTTCTCCAAACCTCACAAGTGTTAACCTAGAGAGATTGACTCTCATAAAGTGAGGAAGTGTTTGGTTGATGTAACTTGTTTATTTTTTTTATTTTATAAGTTGCTTGAGGATTATAAGTATGAAGTGTTTCCTTGCTTTTCGGTTATGCTTAACCACCAATGTATCACAACTTGATTTTTTTTGTGTATTATCATACTAAGATATACCATTTTGTTTGTCAATTTTGACTTTTGTTTTATATTGGTTGTTACTTGTTTTCTTTGTTTTCAGTTTTTTCTGTAATTGAAAAGAGTAGAGAGGAAGGTTAGGTCAAATTTTACTTCACTTCGCGGCATAAAATTTTTACGGGGAAGCGGGGAATTGTAACGTAAATACTGACCCCGCGTCTATGATTGTGATGATTGTCTACGGAAGAGAGATTCGTGAGAGAATGTCTATGGGAGACATCGGACGGGAGGGAGCAAGTCAACATGGCGGGCGACATAACCTGACTCGGGCGGTCGTGATCGACGTGTTTTTTTGGGAGGGATTATGTGTTAATTTTCTGTTTTGTTTGACGTCGGAGTGCGTCTATTGAATTTACCCGAAGTGGGTATGTTTTAGTTTATTGATTTATTGATGGCCAAATTGTGAGGCTATGAAACCAAACCGCGCGTGCCTGCTGCTTTGGAGAAAATCCCAGAAGAGTGATGAACGGACATGAGGGTCAATTGCTGTATCGACGACCAAACAGGACATAAGGTAGCATCCTCACATACCACCCATGTCTGAACCCCACGGAAGAAGCCGTGGCGGATGGCGCTTCAGAAGAGTCGTCATAGACTTCGCTGAAGGTGACGGCGGAAATCGGTGAGCATCAGGACTGGAGAGGCCTTCCATGATGCTGAGGAGAAGAATTGGACTATAAGAACCATCATTTATTATTTAAACCTTTTCGTTTTAACTTAATCCTTCTCTTTACTCTTCTCTTTGCTCCACCATAATAATCGTGGTTTTAGAATCAATAAATTATGTTCTTTCCTTTAAATAGGGTTTTATTTACTGTATCATGATATACATCCCACTTCCCCGTGCTTCATCCATCAGTCTCACCCACGAATCCTGAGATGAGTAGAACAATAGTCGGAGAGGGTTACAATGTTTTTGACTAGCGTCATCTCGAAAGGTGAGCTCTGGGCTCAAGCAATGGAAATAGAACCACATTTTCTCCCTGGAATTTATAAGTCAGAACAACTATTTTCAGCTCGTACAGTAATTTACATCATGGGCGATAGAGCTTTTTAACATAAATTTGTAAAAAAATTAAACAAGACGCCATATTGACGATATATTATAACATTACATCAATTGCTCAATCATATTTATTCAAATAGCAAAGATAGGGATTTTGTAAATATAACACATAATTAATTAAATTTCTTATTCTTTGACGGCTTCCGCGGTCGAGAGGTAAGATCCTCGACTGCGAAACGTTGCTTGAAATGACTTAAGCCGTGTTTAGTGACTATCTGAATAGCCAGGTACTTCCATACCGTCCCCCTCCCTTCAGCCTCACAACATACCCCAATGGGGGTGCCATAGCCTTAAAGTCTCCGGTTAGAAGGGAGCAGTTAGTGCGGTACTTACATAAAATATAAAGTTATATTAAACCACAATAAGCTGACCATTATGTCTTAGAACTTCTATACGTATTTTACGTTGTCTCGTAAACTCACGTGTCTGAGCTTGCTCCGAATGTCCTGACCTTAGTTTTAGTTTAATCAGATTAGAGAATATAAAGTGGACTTTGACGGTTCGGAATTACCGAAAACCAGTTTCCCAACAACTACTGCAAATTGTTATTTGGCATTTAGGAGATAAAATAAACCTGTAGCCAAAAGTAGGTTCTTCTCTCCGGTGGACAAAACCGTCATTATTTTTATTTCTAGACATTATTATTTGTAATGTGTGTCGGACACGGGTTTGAATCATTAACAACTACAAAAAAACATTGCGTTAAATGAATATAAGAGAGTTATTAATAATAATAATAATGTTTTATTATCTTCTTTTTTAATAACAAAATAACAAATAATGACCTCACTGGGATTTCATTTACAAAATATGAAATTACATTATATTAAATTGATGTGCTTGATGAAAAAAAGGTGAGATGTTTTAAGTGCAGTTGAGTGGTTTCGTTGTTAGTCTGTATTTGGTATTAATCTATTTCTATTTCATATCTTCCTATGTAACGTGTACGGTACAAGATCTGTAAACTCTTGCGCACGTTTTAGAAGAAGAAGATCAGGCTGGCCACTTCGACGCTTCAGAGCAGGGTAGGAAGGAAGGGAGAAATGCCTTGAAAAAGGCAAACGATTTCTTGCAAGGAGGTGGTGAGAGCGAAGAGAAAGTCACGGTCGGTTTTCAGGCCGGGTGAAGATGCAGGCGAAGTAGGTAGAAGGCGTGTTGAATCCGTGAGAATACTCTGAATTTTAGAAATGCACTCGTCGTTCAAGTACTTCGGTGCGATACCGTGCGGCGAATCGGGCAGTTTGAACTCGTGAATATTTCGCGAGCTGCCGTAGACTCTGTCAATCTTGGATCGACTTGATAAAAAAATTAGGATGTCAATCACGACCTTCTGCTTGAATTGAGCCTATTGCAATCTTCACCTATTTTTTATTAAAGCAACCAAAATTATTACAAAGTATGTCATGGGGGTCAAAGTAGGACAGGTAATACTTTGCCGTCAGATTACAAAAAAATGCATTGTAAAAACATAAAATAAGTAAGTTTACTCGATTACGCGGGCGCTAATGAACAGATCAGAAAAGATTGTTTATTTAGATCAGTCACCGCGGCCGCAGGAATCGCTCACAAAGACAGACAATTTTGGTAGAACAATAATTTTGAAAGGTTTTTTGTGGATCAGAGGGGCTCGACCAATGAGAGCCCGCTCTGTTTTCGGGACCGTCGCCGGGAGCGACCGTAGAGGTGGCGGGGGTCGGAGAAATGTCCCGTTAGCACCCAGTAGCGTCTCGGGACGAAAACGAGGGTCAGGGGCGTAGGAAAAAGAAAACGATGACGTGCACTGTCATCATCACTTCTTCGAAAACCCCGGAACTACGCTTGTCGAAAGCCAATATGTACTGAAATGGGGCGTTTGCACAAATCCTCTTTTTGTGCAAACATAACAAGATAGGGATGCGTATCTAGTCGCTTCTATCAGGTTAAAATTAAAGTCGGGCGTTGCACAATTAATTGTTTGTGCAGACAAACAAACAAGACAGAGACGCGTATCTAGTCGCTTCTCTCTCTCTCTCTCGTTTGTGGTCAGGTCGTCTGTTATGAGCCTGATCAGTACTACATGCCAGCTCGATCGAGAACGTATCGAGTCGTCTCTCGTTCGAAACTGCACGAACTCAGTAGTTGATTTCGTATCTAGTCGTACCACCCACTGAGTTATGTACTAGTTGATGTTATGCAAATGGAGGGTATTACAAACTTTGATAGTCACGTCTGGTATATAACGTATCAAGTGTTTTATGTGATTTTTTAATTTATTATGGTTGTTGTGATTTATAAAGGATAGTGGAATTTTGTTGTAGAGTTTAGTACCATAGTGAAGAAGTTTTTTTGTCCAAATGTTATGTTTGTGGCTCCTTGTTGTATGTGTTTTTGACTCTGAGATCTATTATTTCTAATATGTGTGATTGTTGATATTTCTTGTTTTTTGTATTTATTAATGTAAAGTAGTTTTTTTTAAGTATAATTGATTTAATGACATAATGTTAAGTTTGTTGAAGATTTCATCAGTGCCAGTTCTTACAGGGACTTTAAGTATAATTTTCACGATGGCTTTTTGTGTTCTAATGAGTAAACTGAGAATATGATCATTAGCACTGCCCCATCCGATAATACCATATTCTAATAGTGATATAGGAAGAGAGCTATTTTATTTCGTAAATCGATCGGGTACGGAAGTATTGACCTCATTAAAAAAAACCGAGAGTAATGTGTTCCGGACGTGTCTACGTAGGTACCTGAAGTAAACATAATTTTTCCTTAATATGATGTTTTCATTGTCTACAAAAATTAAGAAAAGAATTACGATAACCCCGCCATTTTTATGTTTACGAATAAGTTTCTATAACAATTTAAAATGTGCCATATTTGATATGCCGCCCAAACGACATGTTCGCTTTTATTCGTGAATATGGCGTTGTTGACGTTTCGATCAACGTCGGTGACAGCTGTCTTACCAGCCAGCAGAGTTATGTATGTCGTAGATCATAATGATGTTGTGGCCAGTTCGAACCGTTGCAGAATGTTCAGTTTTAGATTGTTTTCAAAAGCAGTCATTGTGAATGAAAGTATTAAAAATTATATATTTTAGTGCGATTATCAGAATCGGAAATATAGATTTTAAATCTTTCACACATTTTCAACGGAATCTGTGTTTTGTGAAAATGCCCTATTCTGGTGAAATCTCTTTTCAAATTTATAAATTCTTTCTAGAATGTCTATTTATTTAGATTACGTATATTAATTTGTATTTGTAAAACATAGTACTTTATTATCGATTGAGGTACATGTAAGTTGAATTTGTCATTATGTTTGCCTGGTTGATATTCCTATTCAGACATATTACATTTGACGGCCTCCATGGTCGAGGGGTAAGGCTCTCGACTACGAATCCGAAGGTCGCGGGTTCAAATCCTGGTGCGTGCAAGTAATTTTTATTTAATTAATTTGTGTTGTTTCACAAATAATTCATTTAAAAATAATACATAGTATATTTGCGCACGTTCCAGAGTGGAAGATACTCTCAGTATCGCCCTGGTGTAAGACCACCATTCAGAATTGAAACGTTGCTTGAAATGGCTTTTAGCCGTGTTTGGTGACCAGATCTGAATAGCCAGGTATTATTCCCCACCTTCCTCTTCCCCTTCTCCTTCCCCTCCCCAATACCTTCAGCCTCACAACATTCCCTAATTGGGAATGCCATAGTCTCACTGGCTCCAGACGGTTGGGAGCAGTTTGGGACTCTTGTGCGGTATTAATATATAAAAAAAAAAAAAATTACACGTTCTAAGGGATTATATATATGGTGGGTATCAAAATATTGAGTTGTAACGTATTATATTGTTATAAATTTATTGCTGTAACTCTATTCAGTGTGTTCCGAAATTACACTTTGTGAGTATAGAAAAAACAAAGTTAACTAAACAGATTCTAGGATTCCTTTCTTCCCAGGTCAATAACACATTTGGTAACAGTTTTGCTGAAGGATGACAATTCTCAGTTTTTAACCTTGGGGGAGATGTTATTGTAGATTTTTGGTCCAAGATGGGTGTGTTTTTTGGTACATTGTGGTAGGACTCACTGGGTTTGTCAAATCATTTCTGCTGCGGCTTCTGGTTTGATATGTGTGTTCGATTTTACTAGTCTATAATAGATAATCAATTTCATGGACCTGTCTGGGGCTGAGGTATCGAAAGGTGTTTGGCGACATCAGTTTTCTTGCAAATCGGTACAGATCACACTTGTTGAATTTATCAGTTCAGTGGGTTCTTATTAATTATATTTTTATTCCATAAGTCGAGTGGGCAGTGGGCACAGAAGTATTAACCTAGTATTTTTTAGACAAAGTATTATTCAAGAGGTAAGTATCTGATGATACAAAACGTGCCATAAAATAAGGAACTCAAGTCCATTTTTTTATTTATCAATGATGACGTTCAAACTTAAATAACAGTACATTTAGTTTTTTTCTAAAGTTAGTTTTCAAAGTTTCAATTTTCAAAGCCCGCCAAAACGCTTTAAATCTATGGCCGGTTTGTTTTGATCAGTTTTGAGATTAGAATGTCGAAACTGTAACTCAAAGAATAATAATAGTATTGAGCATTAACATTATCATAATATCCGAATTAATAATTGGTTTACTCATTAATACTCTAATTTCTTTCATTAATAAGAGTTGTTTATATTGAACAACAATTATAGAGCTTGAAGTTAAACAAATTAAGTCAAAATTTCGCCAAAACTAAAAAAGATATATTTAAAATACAAATAATAAAAATAAAAATGTCCATACTAATCCAAAAACAGAATGCGCACGCGACGTCACTTGTTCCAAATGCAATGGTATGAACATAACAAAGTGTTTCAATGAGATGATTTTTTATTCACTTTTATATATAATAAAAGTTGTATATTCAGAATCGGCGTTTTCTGATCTATACGAATATATATTTTAAAGCCATTATATTTTTCACTGGATTTCCTTACTGTCATTTTGTACTAGCTACCTGCAATGCGAGTTACGGCCGTTTTCTCCAACTTTTCGAATGATCAACTGAGCTGCCGATCAGCCAAGTGTTTTGTTAAGTATTAGCGCTATTTGACTGTCTCCAAACATTTTTCATCTTTGAACTTCCTAAATTGTCTATGAAGTACTCGCCCACTTCTATGGAAAATATAATTGTACCCCCACACGTTCATATTCAATAAAATGACATCAAAGTAAACACTTTCAATGTTAAATTAACATAGACGAGTTAATTTTCTATTTATTATGAATACATATTATTTGTCTTAAATATTGTAATACAAACACCATAATTTTATATTTAAAAACGCATTTGTTAAAAATAAAGTGTTACCTTGACTATTACCGATGCCGCGAAAACGGAAGTAAACATTGTTGACGTTTGTCTTCTGTGCGATCTTTCAATTTTCAATCAGTCTTAACACGAAATCGACATGAAACATATAAGAAACATGTTTTTGACATTCTAAAACGGTTAAAAAATTCTTTTTCATTTAACATTTCGACGTAATCGACATCTACACCCTGTCGCCGCCTGTGTAGCCCGATATTACCGTCAATTACTTCCGCCCATTCCACTATTTGAATTATGTCAATAATATCTCCATCGTCACTGTCTTCATATACTCTGTCCATACCCGCTATTGGTATTACATTAAAAATATCTTCATTTTCGCTCTCCATGTTCAAAACTGTTAATACAATAGGTACAGAAAATAGATCGCGAAACGAATGACGTTTGAGACCATAGATATCTATGACATTTGACGTTTACGCTGTCATTTGATACTCTGTTGACACTTTTTATAACTAGTCTTTCACTGAGGAGAACTCTAATCCACAGAATTCGTGATCCTACGTTTGACTGAGATTTCGTTGGGAAATGCGAATTTGTGCATTTGAACAGTGCTGAGGGAAAATTCCGGCTCAGCCGTTGCTCAGTAAGGTTGGGAAGAACGGCCGTTAGAGTTTGAAGTGGTTTTCTGTCATTGAATGCATATTGCGTTGTGTAGTTGCATTTAATATTGTAAAATGTGTAAAACACCGACGTTGTTTGAAATTCTTTTATGCTTTCCTTTTTTTAGTGTAAACTTCAATGTTTGCTGAAAAATATCACGTATTTGTAAATATAACCACGTTAACATACATACATACATACACACATACATATGCATTCATTCAGAATTTATTCATTGGAGGAATGTATTGTTTTTTGTAACAATGGCGTTGAAACAGTTTGGTATCGCTGTATGATTGTACAACATAAATATTATTAAATAAATAATGCACGCTTATTATGGGTTTGACACGAATAAATAAACGGGTACTTTAATAGGTATTAAATTTACTTTCATAGTAAACCTATATTTATATACCTACCTACATATATATTTAATTTTACGGATTCTTTCGTATTCCTCTAACTAGCTGGGGCTTATAGCAATACCCCTCATGTTTCTAACTAACTAGTACTGCGGCACTTTGGCCTTATTACTTATTACTATCACCATCTGATGGTTTTATTTACTTGAGTTTATTTTACATTTCATGAATTTTTAGGGCAAAGATATTAACTGGATAAAAAACCCTAATATAAACTTAACCATAAATAGTACGTAGGTACTCTTCTTACTGTTTTTGTTAGTTGACGTCTGCAAAACGTGTTAATTTTCAAATGAATTACTCAATTTTCAAAGAAAATTAATTGAATAATAAGTTATTTGCTATCTATAGCTAACCTCTAACAGTTTAATCTTATCTCTGGGACAAGGCGCTGTGATAAGCAATTCTTACTGCAAAATAAGTGTCTCTTTTTAAATACGTCAAATTGATTTATTGAACTTGTTAAATTTTTGTAAAATGATATAAAGCAATACAATGACAGCGGCCATAGTATTCCCTACGACAGATGTGAAGACGTTTTTGGGTAGTCCATCAAACACATCGCTCAATATCTCAAAAAATTACCAAGTTATGTGCTTTCAAAGTGAACTTGGGAAAAACGTACTCGTATACCCGTGACATCACGAGTCACAATTCAGTACAATTCACAATTCGAATGGCAGTAATACAACAAACTGTCACTTCAGCCTTTCTGCATTGCTAATAGTACCTACTGTCCTGGATGTACATTAACTAGTTTTAAATTTATTTATTTTGTTTTTTTTGTTCTTGTTTTAAATAATGCAAAAGTATAATAGCTTACTTTTTGTGATATAACGCAACAATATAGAACACTTCTTTTACACATTACCTTCTTTATTTAATGTTATCACATCTTTTAACCTCTCATAATGTATTCGACAGTCCCTTTCAATTATTGTTTGTATGTTCTAGCATTACTGTTTTAATATATGACGTTTTAAATTTGACAATTCCTAATTTGTCATAACATCAGACTTAAAAATATAGTTTTTATACTTCCAGTCACCTACCCCAGAACAGGTCTCACCTAATGAGGTAGGTAATGTAAACCATACAATAATATAATTATGTAACAGATATTGTACTTATATTTTGAAACTGTATTACGTTATTTAAAAAAAACGTTGATTTATCGACACTGAAACTGAAACTGAATAACAGAAGATACTGTCGCCCCTATGATATCTATGGCCGCCCCAGTCATTTTATGAACCGTGACGTCACACGCTCACCAATATTTTGATGATTTGTATCTTCCATACTATTCGGTATTTTTCAAAAGCTCTGTCCCATACATTAATGTGATGCATTTTTAAATAATATTAAATTCCATTGTAGAAGCAAAATACTTGAAGTCACGTTTATTGTAATGCCTTTTTTAAGTTGTGGAGAGAACAATTGTTAATTAACACACTATTGTTCCACATATTTATTTAATGACGATTTCAATTGGTTTGCCGTCAACCGGGCGACAATTACGTTATTTTTCCGTACGTGCACTTTACGCGCCTCGTCCGATAATAATCCGTATTCTGATACAACTCTTTTGACAAGTAACATTTTTTTACAGTTTGATTTTTATAAAATATTATCAATAAATTTTGATCTCGCTGGGTTAAAGTTATTTTTAATGAGTTGCGCATTTCATAACGCTTACCTGTTTTCGAAATGATTTATCTGTATCCACGAGTTTGGCGTAAAAGTTTAAAATATTGTCAACAGTTGCATTGAGATGGAATGTTTTACCTCCGGAATCAAAGTTGAACGCTTTCCCATTATGCTACGGAAGCCGTCATAACAATTGCTTTCATTATCTTATAAGTATGTAATTAAATTTGTTTTCGATTTCTCCGTCCATAAATTGTGTTTATCATTCAACTCAAAAATGAATCAATTTCAACATTAATTTAGTACTCACAGCGCAAAATAATATATTACCTACTTAAGTAAATTTTAATAATGTAATTCTAATTCTAGTGATAAGGAAAATATATCTCGAATTGGTATTTGCACAATTTGAAGCACATTTGATAACAAGAACCAATATTGGAGATATAATATTATAGAACATATCGCAGAATGAACATTGCGTTCATCATGACAATTAATTTTAATTGGCCGCGCTTAAAAAAACGAGAGGGATCTAAAAATGCTCAAATAAACATTGGATTAATTTTTTAAAAACTTAGAACAACACACTAATTCAATAATAATTGTTTTTTGAAATAACACGAATCACGTATTACTAATAAGACCACAAAATAACGACACTAGTGAAACCATAAACAACACAAATTACGTTATAGTTCGTATTTCGCTCCAAAAAATTCGAATTCTCTTCGTCTTTCGTCAGACAGACACGTTCGAACGCGCGCGCGTCGATCGGTCAACTGAAATTTTACGCGTTCGCACCACGTTCATTTCAAGAAGCGAAGAAAAGCGCGGGGCGTTTGTAAAAGAGGCCTACATCCGAATCAGAACTTAATATTTCATTACCACACGAATACAACTCTATTTATGAAGGGGTTTACTTCATTGGCGAGGTGTGTGCGAAGAAGTTCATTGACCACAGCATGAATTGAAGATAACTTCTTCAACAATACCAGGTCTAAACGTCAGTCGAGTCGCGAGGGTTCCGGACTTGATTTTGCGGAATCGTATCGTGCTGGGGCACAAAGCGAGCGGAAATTCCAATTATTATTGTATTAATTGAAATCTTTCTTAGTTTTTATTGTTTAATAATGTGTGAAAATAAATAAATAAAAAAAATGTTTTATTCCAATTATTTTATTTACTTATTATTATTACCTATTTTTATTATTATGTACTTATTAATATTTACTTAATATTATATGTGTATTATTATATGCTTATTATTATTTACTGATTATTATTTACTTATTATTATTTAATTCGAAATATTAATTTATTTTTATTTACTTATTACTATTTACTGATTATTGTTTACTTATTATTATTTACCTTTTATTATTTACCTTTTATTATTTACTCACTACACCTTGTTAACAAAAATATGGTCACCCAACGATTCTGTAAATAATATGTAAATATTCATGTATATACTTTTATATTTAATTCGGGTAGTAAGTACCTACCTGCCTGCCAATAAGTGCTATGATAATAATTCAACTTGAACTGTTGAAGGTAGCCTCTCTTAGGCGAAATTTTTATAAATCTCTTGCTATATAATAAAGCTGATCTCGGATAGACATTATCTTTTGATTAGAATCTGCAAGGCCCTTTCCTTGTTCGATATCGTAGGTATAGGAGTAGGTGGGTAGTGTTAAATTCCGTATAGATAGGCAGAATATTGTAGACATTTCAATTGGAACTAAAAATGTTCATTACAATGGCAACACCAGGGTTTTTGATGTTTCCACTCGTTTTTTAGCAGAATTTCGAACGAGGAAGCTCGTGTTCTATTTAGAATATGTTTAAAAAAAATAAATTATATGACACCTCACGATAGCGCCCCTGTATGTACAGAGCACGTACAGGGTAACTATATCGATATCCGGTTGGGCAACGTTGTGAGGCGGGTTAAGGAGGGGGTGTAGGAAGGGATTTGTTAATGCGGGCTTTGACGAGGCCCGGATTAAATGTTGGAGACATATTCCGGTAGCTCGTTCCGCATACGAGCCGATTTATATAAAAACGTTCTCATGAAGCCGACATCAACCGTGAACGGATGTTCCGCTCGTGTCCGTCGAGTTTCATGAACGTGCACCGGCGCGGAGGGGATCAACGCTGCTAGCTCCTTCGAGCAGGCTCCATTGAATTATCTGTAGAACAGACTCAGTATACCTACATGCATCAGAGATGGCAGTCTACAAATGATTTATGAATAATATAATACGTATATTTTTACCGATTATGAAACAATTATAACCGTGTAGGCACGTTCATTTGGGGTTATGCCTCACATTCGAGTTTTTGTAATTTTGATTTTTTATTTCGTTTTTTTTTTGTTTTAAATTTATTTAACATCTGATATATATCTATTGAACCTTATCTTGCAGAACTAAATAATGTTATTATTAAGTTCTGCAAGTATTTTTAGTTTTTATTATTGTGACAGCTGTTTCGGCGTTCAAGGCCATTTTAAAACTAAGGAAAATGATGTATTAACTTTCTTAGTATGTTCGCAATTAAATTTGGTTAACATTAAATTAAAAATAAAATTAAAAGGAGTTCTACGAATTAAACACAAAAACAATTAAGCACGTAAATATTAAATCTAATTTTGAAACATGTCATTCATGGTGGAATTACAATTTATTACATTTTTTTAATAAAAAAACCATTGTAACTTTCTTCACTTGTTTAATGAATATGGGAGAAGATTGAACCCGCGACGCCTGGGTGGGCATCCAACGCTTTGGACCGCTCGACCATCTTCGGATTACGCTAATAAAAAATTAAAACTCTACTAAGGCACTCGTAGTCTATGATCTATTGTGTCGGATTTATTAACACAGCGCATACCTCACTGCGGTCCACACAAAAGACTCTTCAGAAGTTCGTAAATGTTCCTAGTTCCTACCAGAACCATAGTGTAAACAATAATATTATATCGTCTTTTCACTCTCTTTGTCGTATGGCAAGAGGTATGAGTACATTTCCTACTCGAACGTGTCCTCTGTTTGCTTGTCAAGCTTCTTTAAAGGACTGAATAAATACAAATAAGGCTTACGAATAAGGAACTCCAGTCCAACTTTTTAAAATTATTTTTTATCAACAAAAAACCAGCATATTTCGTTAGTTGTCACAGTTAAAATAATTTTTCAAAGCCCGCCAAAACGCTCCAAATCTATGGCACGTCGGTTTTTTCCAGTCTCGAGGTTAGAATGTCAAAAGGAGGATGAGCTTTATCGTACATAATTTTACATTATATTTATAGTAAACCATAACTAAATATAAGTAATAAAATTATGTACCTTTTTAGAAAATTTAACTCAAAGAATAATAATACTATTGAGCATTAACATTGTCATAATATTTGTATTGATAATTGGTTTGCTCATGAATACTCCAATTTATAATGAACAACAATTATAGAGCTTAAAGTCACCCAAATTCAATTTAAATTTCGCCAAAACTACTTAAAAAAAAACACTTATTTAGAATACAAAACAAAATCGAAAAATAATAATGTTCATACTAATCCCAAAACAGAATGCGCACGTGACGTCAGATGCTCCAAATGCAATGGTACCAACATAACAAGGTGTTTTGATGAGATGATTTTTTATTTACTTTTAAATAACGATTTATAAATTCTACGTAAATATAATAAAAGTAACACTTTCAGAATCGTCGTTTGCTGATCATCTATATGAATATCAAAGCCTTTATATTTTTCATAGGAATTCCTTATTATTTTTGATAACAGAACACCATCCTGAAATATTTTCCGTTTTTAGTTATGAATAAGTAAGTACCTATTCATTGTTGTACAGTCTTACATTTAATAGTAGACGTAAAGTAGAGTAGTAAAATGTTTTAAATGGCATCACCTAGATCCCCCATAGAAAATGATGTAATTTTTAAAAAAGCACAATGTTCCAAGAGCATATTTAGAAGTTTTAGAAATTAGTGGTACGTCCCGAAAGGAGATGATTCTACGTCATATTCTAAGCAATTGTATATTTAAAGTATTTTCATTATTTAACCCTTTGGAATGGAGATTTTTTTATATTTCTGAATTTTATGTATCGAAATAAGCATGTATTAGATGTCAGATAATTAAAAAATATCAAATTCAAAGATCAAAATTATTAATTTAAAAAAAAAGTGAAAAAATTAATTACGATGTTTTGCGTTGTTTCTTTAGGACAAATTATCAAATACGAATATGTGACAAAACATGAATGTGAAGAACACATTACAAACACGAAGTAAGTAGTTTTGTGTTGCCGCAGTAATGACACTTTGTTGTTCAAAAATAATACAAATCTGCGATTAAATACCAAGCTATCATTTATACATAAAAATACCAGCCATGTAATCTATAGCATTCAATTCGCTTTATTTTCAAATGGTAAGTATAATTTCCCGATGTATAAAATGTGGTAAATATATAAATATAAATTAATTAGAAATTAATAAAAATTGTACCGAGTGTCAGTGTAAAAATTATTTTTATTGAGCTGTACCCGTTGGTACCCTTGTTGGGGATTTAAAAAAAATAAATTAAATTAATTTTTTTTTTTTAATATAAGTTGTGAATTCTTGCTTGTCGCTTGGGTGCCATAATTGATTTGACAGCTAAAGTAATGCCTTGTGACGACCATCACTATCTCTAAACAATAAACGAAAAAAAGCATTCATTTGAAAATTTTACTTCATTCCAAACATGTATTATTTAAACTAACTGACTAACCATCAAGCCGTTTCTCCGCAGGGGTAGGCAGAGAGAACGGACCGCCAAACATCTCGATCTTGGCAAACACTTCTTGCTTCATTCACATTCATACATCGTCTCATATATTCTCTTCTATTATTCCGACTTCTGACATGGCCCGACTCAAGTATTTGATTCACTTGATCGTGCCATGTCTTCCTCGGGCGTCCCCGGCTTCTTCTTCCATCCACATTCGCGTCATACATTCTTCTTACACTCCTTTCTTCGTTCATTCGCTTCACATGCCCAAACCATCTAAGCGTCCCTTTCTTAATCTTACTCATTACGCTTACATATTAGCCTTGCATTGTTACGAATTTCAATTTTTTAAATATATCCAAATAATAAAAATCTTAAGTTGGTACATATTTGTGTTTTCCATTTTGAAAATATTTTACCCAAACAAACCTTTCAATGTTTTTCATACTAATTTTAAAACGTTATAGCAACAGTTTTACGTATCGGGTTTCATTCAAACTACTCTCTAAACCTTCCCTCCACTAATAAGATCAAACTGTACCATTTTCAGCGACACCGGTTGAGTAATTTTCAAGAAAATAGAGGACTGACAGACAAACATTTACTTTTGTATATACAGAATACGTATGCTTTTTATTCACAATCACTGCATGATTTGTTTACTAATCAGCCGCCCTGTCAACAGAAAACTCACTGGACAAAATCATTAGCAAAATCTTAGCATATATGGTCAACATTTGTCATAACAAAAATATGATAAGTATACGATATTAACGAATAAGTATAATATAAAAAGGTAACGGTCGCCTGGGACTCGAGCCCAGGACCCTTTATCCGGGACCTCCGTCATTTTTATCGACACCAAATTAAAAACTATTAATATCGTCTTCAATTAATTCCCATATATTTTGGTCTGCCATATTTCTATATAGACTAGAAGATTCTACCCGAATTTATTTAAATAACTTATTGAAGTAAAGTTATTGATAAACATCCTTTGTTTACCATCCTTGAGTGATGCTATATTTTCCCACAGCCCGGTAAATTCGCACTTTTCCGTTGTAATAAAATTCATCCAACACATTAAAATTGATCGCCTCACATTATCAGGCAGAGTAATAGCGCCATATATTGTAAACTGCTAAGAAAGTGCTGCGGCGATGGAGGCGATTATGAAAAAAAAACTCCAGCCGTGAACAAACTAAAATAATAACTTTAGCATATCTTGTATCCTGCGGTGAGGTGGATGGTAGATGGTACACCCTGCAGACTCTATACGCGTCCATTGCACAACCTAATCACGCGATTTGAGAACGCAAAAAGGTGAAAATAAAAGGGCGGAAAGGTGAGTTTGGTACTGACAGGTAATAATACGCTTTAAAAGCCATGGCACATAACAAAAAAGGTACGCTTTGATACAATCGAAACAAAAGTTACGCATAGAGATGTATCGCACTCTTTTTAAAAGTTTAAATTTTTTGATCTTAGTGTACGGGTATACAAAATAAACATCTGCAGAAATGAATTAAGCAGTTGGAAGGAGATTTTTTTGTTGTTGCTGTAATAGTGGAAATCTTTTTACAAAGTGGTTAGTATTGTATACCGGAATATGCGCGGATCATAACTTTCACTGGTTTGACCGCAAAGCAGACCTTGCAAGAGGGATCTCAAGGCCGGTGTTTTGTATTGAAAGAAAATTCTCGGTTGTCCTGCGGTTTCTTCTACTCTCCTGGATCTTGAATCTGGATCCCATAGTATCGTTTAAAGCAGAGAATATCGATATTCAATATCAATATTAATTATATTGTAGTTTAGTAGATAATGCTATCAGGTTAGTGTTAATTGCTTTAACATTCCCGTTTGTGCAAATAAATTAATGTGATACATAAATATGTTAATTACAAACATAATAAAAATTACTTTTCTACTTTTTTATATCAACATGTTTCGAAAGCGAAGCTTTCCTCATCAGGAATATACAGAATACCAAACATAATAATGTCAAGTATAGCAAATGATAAACACAGAACACAATAATGTGAGAATAGACAAATTATAAGCAAAAACAAAAGTGATTAAAGTACGTAAGCAATTAATCAAAATGTTAATAAAAAATAATGTTTTAAAACATTGATTAACAAATTCATATTAGATTTTTAAAAAAATAAATTATTTTCAAGATTAATAATATATAAATCAAGAAAATAACAAGGTATAAAAATAAAATAACAATGTGTTCATAAGAAGAAATCACTTTGTGGTTTATCATTGTATTAAGTAAATGAAACACGTTGTTATAAACCACGGATATATTTTATTTTCACCACCCGGTTTCACTTAACTCAAGCTTCATCAGGGTAAATATAATAACTAAATTCTAATACAGAGTTATCGGTTATATGTAGGTACAAAATACAATAGAATGAAATAGATATATTACAAAAGAGAGACAAAACAAAATATCAGAGGAAGACAACAATAGAAAAACATTATGTGTAAGAGGGAGACATCCTTATATCAATATAACAGTGTAATGGGAATATAATGTCATTAAAGCGGGTTATTCCTATAATGAAAGGGTCATTCTTAATGGAAAAAAGACTACTCGGTTTGCACAAAATGGAGTTTTGAGCAACACAAAAGTCGGAATCGTTCCTCCTTGCAGAGGGAACGATAGTTCGTGTTTCCCTCCCCTCCAGCCCTCTCCACAGATCGGGATCAGCTGCCCCTACAGTTCGTTTGTGTGCCATTACGTCTGGTACACTGTGCCTACTCTAAGAAAATGGAGGGTAAAAATAAACAAAAATTTTACTAAAAAACAAAAAAAATCTGATCATAATGTAATTATTTTCATCTCTTTACTTGCAACCTTATTCCGTTCCATTCATATTAATCCTCAATACTCGTATAGTATTTTTGTAGCTTTATCTCTCGGGATACATCGCGCAAGCCTCTTTTCGACCTCTTTCGCTTCTAAAAGCCGGATTACATTCTGCAAAGTATTTTTTTGCACAAAAAGGTTCATATCATAATTACTTTGTAATAATTATTGCAACTCTGTTTTTATACTTTTTCATAAATTGACCGTCTTTTGCCAATGGTGACAGATATCTATGGAAATATTTCGAAGTCAATCCGTCCAACTTCCAAATAGCGGATCGATCATTTGGAACGAAATTAATAATAATATACGAAAAATGTCGATAATGAAAAATACGAGTTTGTTATACATAATATAATAACGCAATTATAAAATATTTTATTTACTTATTTATTACAAAATTTCTTTTCATCAAATTATTTCGTCGAGTTTATGAGTCGGGTTTTCGTATATTTTTTGCTATCCGTATTATTGTTTTTTTTTAATCACAGAGAAATAATTATGTCCCTAGGCTCCTTTGTCATCTTTATGGATGCTGAGTTGAGGATAAAACATGCCAACGGTACGCGGCGTTCCCAAGCGGTCACCCATCCAAATACTGACCGCGCCCGATGTTGCTTAAGTTCGGTGATCGGACGAGAACCGACGTATCAACATGGTAGCCCATTGGCGAACAATCTAACATGCAATAAAAGTATTGATAAAATAACAACAACATTATGAGAAAGTCTAACTGCGTTGTGTTAATATTGTGTTTTTCCACGTACCTTAGAATTTAAATATTTTTTACCTGTAACCTTGTAAATCTAAGATTTCGGGATTTCAACATGAATGGTGATTATTAACACCTGCAAAGCTACTGCCTACCCTTGTTCAAGTAGCAATGCACACCACAGTGCACAGCCTACTTTTGGTCAAGGAGCAATGGACGACACTGATATGACTGATAGTTCTATATGTATCTGAAGCAAAAAGTCTGGTCAAAGGGTGAAAACTGTGCAGATTTTCTACCACTGGAACAATTTTTTTCAAGCGATGTCACTTCCATCGTGAGAATTGAGAGCGCCTGCAATTTTAGGAATCAAAGAATGTTCGTTCATTTAAAAATAAGCAAAATACTGCAGATTAGCTGTTTCCGAAGTATTTTTTCCTCAGAGTATGGATATTACCTAATTCCACAGATTTTAACCTCCTGTGGGCGTGATTTTTTCAAGCGGTGCCCCCAAACACCTCCCACCTCGCACCGCCTCTGCTGCCTTCTTCCTATCTCAATCATCACATTGGCAAATCTACACAAAAACAATTACTCAACAGCAGCTACGACTTATCGTCAGTTTTACACTATAATAATAAACTTTACAGGGTAATAAAATGACATAACCATTAAAATAACCGATAATTTACTCGGATTTACGATTTATGAGTTTCATTATAAGTACCTACATAGAAATAATACAAATAGATCGTCTGTAAGTGACTTCACTACAGTTTGGCGAAACAGCTGTCACGCGTAATAATAATTATCTAGCAGAACTTTTTTATGAGTAAACCTTTTTTTAAACAGGATAATAATATATTGATATTTATATGTACGAGTATATTAAACAGTGGTTTTTATGAGTAAACCGTTTTTTAAACTGGATAATAATATATTGATATTTATATGTACGATTATATTAAACAGTGGTTTTTATGAGTAAACCGTTTTTTAAACTGGATAATAATATATTGATATTTATATGTACGATTATATTAAACAGTGGTTTTTATGAGTAAACCGTTTTTTAAACTGGATAATAATATATTGATATTTATATGTACGAGTATATTAAACAGTGGTTTTTATGAGTAACCGTTTTTTAAACTGGATATATATATATATTGATATTTATATGTACGAGTATATTAAACAGTGGTTTTTCTAACTATCTTCCACCTGTTTATTTTCGACCGGAACGGTTTCCCCCTCTCACGGGCATCTTCAGACTGGTACAATTAAAACAAGTGGAAGATAGTTACAAAGGTTTTTTTATCTCAAAAATCAAATTAGATAATAATAGTAAATATTATATATAAAAAAACTTTAAATCAACAATAATTTCTACAAATTAAACTTGAACACAATAAATAAAACTTATAAGAGTTACTTTTTAAATACCAAAGCAATCTCACCGCACCTGACTATTTATCACCTTAAGTCAAAACCAACCTGTCATCTCTAAAACAGAATGTAAAGGATCTCGACGTTTTCCTAGATAACAAACTATCACATTGATTCAATCGTTCACACGTCATACAAAACCAACCTGTCATCTCTAAAACAGAATGTAAAGGATCTCGACGTTTTCCTAGATAACAAACTATCACATTGATTCAATCGTTAACACGTCATACAAAACCAACCTGTCATCTCTAAAACAGAATGTAAAGGATCTCGACGTTTTCCTAGATAACAAACTATCACATTGATTCAATCGTTCACACGTCATACAAAACCAACCTGTCATCTCTAAAACAGAATGTAAAGGATCTCGACGTTTTCCTAGATAACAAACTATCACATTGATTCAATCGTTCACACGTCATACAAAACCAACCTGTCATCTCTAAAACGGAATGTAAAGGATCTCGACGTTTTCCTAGATAACAAACTATCACATTGATTCAATCGTTCACACGTCATACAAAACGCTTGGGTTTGTTTTACGCGTAAGCATAGTGTCCAGGAACCCGCGAACAATCAAAATGTTATATTTTTCATTTGTAGGAAGTCCATTGGAATATGCCTCACCAATTTGGAAATCTCAATATAAAGTGTACATTGGATGCATTCAAAAAAAATTATAAAATATCTCACCTACAAATTCAACAATAACTTTCAATGTACCTTTCAATCTTTGCAACAAAGCCGAACAGTAGCTGATTTAACATTTCTACATAGAATTCTAAATAATAATATCGACTGTACCGAGCTTCTGTCACTAATTAATTTCAACATACCTCTGAGAGGTACCCGCCATACAGTACTATTTCACACGCATAGTTACAAAACAAATGCAGCTGCTAATTCACCAATTAACCGTGCTCTTCATTCATTCAATAATATTAACCCAGACACTGAAATTATTGGCGGATTCACTGGCCACAGTTAAAAAGAGCATATTGGCAATAATACAAACTGCTCAGTGCGCATGCTCGTACATCACTTCTATAATATATAGATCACAACTTCTCACACCTACAAACACATTCACACTTACACACTGCACACGTGAACCCGGTAAATACAAGTATAAATCAGAAATTACAACGAAGCATATCACTTTGTAAATTTAATTTCTGGAAAATGTTTTTCACCGTAACAAATGTGCTGTTTTGTTTCTATAATAAAATAAATAAATAAAACGCGATATTTCGCAGTTTTACAGCCACGAGAAGCTTGCAATTGCATGTAAATCAATAATAAATTTAAATAACATTGCATAGCTTCGCGTACCAACTAAATATGGTGGCCTTCCAAATAGCCTCGTCCGACTAATTTTAGAATTTATTAGATATTGTAACCGTTCCTGCATTAGTATGCCTTCCGCCTATTGTTGCGAAATGCTTTTCACCGCATCAGGCACCGGGCACCGGGCACCAGGCATCAGGCACCAGGCATCAGGTACCATACAATAGGTACCAGGCACCTGCCTAAGTCGGGAGATTAGAGACTTGAAGACAATCACCTTACCAAATGAACACAATCTTATAGGCAGGGAACTCAGGGTTGTGCATAGCATCATGGAACGCAAACAGGTCCTCGAGTAAACATGTGGCTAGTGGAATCTAATGACTTATTTGAAGTGTTTGTTATTTGATGGCATTATGTCATGAAGATTACAACAATAGTCTCTGTCTAAGGCAACGAATACTATTTTTATTTTATTTTTTATTATTACTATTTTATGTCTTACTACATGGCAATCCCATGAGTTAGCTAGGCAATCTCTCAGTTTTATAAAACTCATTTTAAGACAAGAGAATTTTTTACATTACACAAGTGACACAAGATACAAAACTGAAGTAGAGTTAAACAACAACAGACAAGAATGTACAGTAATAATATATGTAATTCTTTCTAGAAAAGTATGCATGTATAACAAAACCATATTAGCTATTTACAAAAATAAAAATTACTATCGACGTGTGTAAATGGAGTAAGCATCAGTGTTCGAAATATGGGCAACATATATGAGGCCAATTGGCTGCATTGAGATAACACGGGCTTCAGTCGATTACAAGCGCTCTCTGGGTAAGGATCTCCAAAGATTACTGCAAAATAAATTCAAAGAGCATTGGAAGTCGGCATGCGCCGCCGGCAAGAAATGCTACGGTCCACGGCGCGGCCGGCGGTGCGTTCCCTTCGTTCACGGTGGAAGGATTCGGTCGACATCGACAACCGCTTCACCCCCCTTCGCACGTCACGCGCTTTAACAATTTTTTTAAGTGATTTTTCAAGGAACGTTGACTCTATTTATATACCTCTATGAAACATACAAAAGTTTTGTAGAAAAGCATACATAGTTGTAAACAATACAGCAGTAAAACTAATAAGAAAGGGTTATGTGGTTATCATAATATATTACAAAGTATTCGAAAGAATAAAACACATTATAGTGGTTTGCGTAGTTAAATACACATTTACAAAAGCAGTTTTTTTTCTCCAAAAACAAACAAAATAAATCTGTAACAAAAATAGGTCTAGCTGGAAAACCAATATTAAAAATTGCAGCTTTTGATCTGGTTTTGATCTCCACCCTTAAGGAGTACTCAGATTAGGGTGAATACAAATACGGGGTTGTAAAAAATAAAATAAAAATGAAATACTAGGAAAAAAACAAGAATAGGTAATAAGATTAGGAATTTTGATTATTAGATGATTTAAAAAATATCTTTTTTTGGTTTTTTATTATGTTGACTGTTTACATATATTATATATTTGGGGTCGAGTTATATAGTGTGTATTTGTTATATATTTTATGGAACGTATAATGAAGGGCAAGAACATTAATGTGTTGATTAAGATATTAAGCTTTATCTATTAATTATTGTTGAATTTGATATGTACGCTTTTCTACAAAACGTTTTTTTTTTTAAATTTTTGCAAATGGCTTCTTTGGTTTTGTTGTACTTTTATGTTCCACTTTTATACTTTTCTACAAAATTTGTCTTTATGTTATGGTTCCATGATCAATCAACAAACGCATGAATCGGCACACTATAAAAGTGATATAAAGTCATTGAAAATATGAATGAAAAAAAAAACTCCAGCCAATTGGAACTTGGAACTATTGTGTGGTCAACACATGACTAAAAAAAGTTAAAACTTATTTACTTATTTCTCAGTCGTTCCCTCTTCGTTGAGTGCTGAGAATTGTGACCCCCATCAAATACTTTCATACAATCTGAATTTGCACAAAAATGGTTAATCTTTCCAGGATTTGACACCATTCTAAATACACCTTTCCTGGAGTTTGGCAGCGGATCATGTAGCGGTTTTTTTGTCTGACCAGTGACCAGTGACCACTGACCAGTGACGAGTGACCAGTGAACAGCCCTGAGGACATTGCATTCGTAATGAAGTTGTTCAAAATAGATGGATGAGCGCCACGCTGAGTCACCGCGCTGGCGCTGCACTGTATTGGCCACTGGAGAGATGAACCGATAGAACGTACAACAAATAAGTGTGTTGTGGGCGTGTCCGTCTGTCCGAAATATTTTCCTTGCTTCTGGTGAAATTGTATTTTTAAACATACATTTTTAAATATCGAAATCCTTTGTTGACTCTGACGTTAGAATTAACAGGCATGTCACATAGCCAAATTGACTACCATTATGATGGCTACATTCCAAAAATAAGGGGTTTCTTACTGTATTTCAAACTTATTGAATTATATAGTAAATTAGCAGTTTTATTGACACGAAATCACTATCATCCACGTGATTTTTACTGCGGTAAGCAAATTAAAAACACCTGTAAAAAGGGTCAAACTAAGTATTCGGTTTTGTAAACTAGTAGAAACTTTTTCTTATTTACGGTTTTACTTTTGGCTGTTTGGGATGTTAGTTTAGAATCTGTTACCACAGCTACGGGAAAAAAAGAAGATTTGCCATAAATTCCGCACGAATGTAAAAAGGATGACTTTATCATTAGAAGAATTTTTTTTTGAAGAGTAAATACCAATACTTTGCAGTGCAATGTGAATTGCCTGCAGGCTCTCGGGATGTATTTATTCTCAAATACACGCCCAAGCTCACCCCTCGTCCCCCTAATTTGGTTTCTTCCCCTTGCGTGTTAGGGCATCTCTATTGTATTCTTTGCCCTGTGTTTGTTGAACAGATTATTAAATTCATTGGCCTCGTCTGGGTCTAGGAGTCGGAAGGTATAGTTCATACTTCTTGAGATTATGTGTTCAGTGGTGCTGGAGATCTCAACACTCAACAGGCTACAAGCTACAGGGTACAGAGTAAAGAGTAGTACAGACACTGCGCACTGCTGCGTGCTGTGAGTGTGCTGACTATTGCTTGTAAATAGCCCGCGTGGCTGGCGTATCGGTCATGGTACACTTTTGATCTTTCAACTATTTCGTGATGGATAATTATGTTCTCCTGGACAGTGTCAAATTTCTAAAAAGATTTTTTTAGTTCGTTCTTGAATTAATAAACACTGTTACGTTTTATATCATCGCATATTGATTGATTTAATTTGCACTTTGACGGTTTTCTAGCTGAATCGTCTTCAGACTTCAGACTGCCATTCTCAGTACAAGATCAACATTTTATTATATTTGCATCTACATTATTACATGGATAAAGAAACCAGACCCAAGTGTGCATTTAGTTAATACATTTATCGTTGTTGTATTTTTGGAGTCGGATCCAGAAATAGATACTTCGTAGCGTTTTAGTCTAGGCATTTAAGGGGGAGAGGGATTATTTTTTAATTCGAAATAATGATAATATTATGATGCAATAAGCTAACATAATGTTTTGAAAGAGAAAAATATTAAATACATATTTTTAAAACTTACACGAGCTTAGAATTTATCAAAGTCAAATCAGACATATGATATATTTCTAACCGTCCTATGTATGTTTTACAAAATATGTTTAAATGTTGAATATCATCAAAAAAGGTTTTTCTTTGAAATGCCATGAAGAAATTTTAAAAAGAGGGTGTAGTTCAATCTTTCGTACACACTAACTTTAATGATTTATTTTAATGCGTATTACAAAACTTAGTTAAAAAAACGTTCCGGAAAAGATTGAAATATTTTTTTACAATTTTAAAAATTATTTCAATCTTTTGTATAACATTCGTAGAACGGTCAGAAAAAGTCATATTACTGATTTATAAGTCTATGCGAATTTTTAAAGTTTATAATCACTGTTTTTTATCTCTAAAAACACTATGTTTATCGTATTGCGTAATAATCGAAATAATGAATAATTCCTCTCCGACGTCCCTCTCCTCCGAAGTAATTCAACATCATGTGTTTTGTTTTGAAAATTTGATGGACTGGAAATATCAAAGATAATTCGATTAAATGCTCCAAGTAGAACACACCTGGCTTTTCGTTTAATTGGCTATTTTTTATAAGTGTCAGACCTAAAAAAGTGTAAGATCTCCTACTTACGAACCCCTTTTCCAATATGGTCGTATTGTTCAAAGTGGCAAATTAAGTTTTTTAGAATATGACAGAATTAAAAAAAAAAAAATCCTGAACTTTACAAAATAAAATACAAGACGCATTTTGGTGATGTCGTAGTCGTTAACCTGAGATAGACAAACGAGTTTTTTAAAACGTTTTCCACTTGTCTTGCTGTTTAAACACCATTATCTAGTTCCACGGTGACAGGCCGCAGGATGCTCCCATTACCCGTAATTCCTTAACGTTTACCCAATTATTTTCTGCAATTTGTAAAGTGATATGTGCAAAGTAAATTCAAAACTGGTTAAAGGTAATGCTGAAGGGAATGGTGGGCAGGGTCGCGTATCGTGCAGCGCCCAATGACTAGGTAAAATGAACTAAGTTTTTTGTTGTTGTTTTAATTACATTTTACAAAAGAAAAAATACAATGCAAAAAGTCCCGATAAACTACAATCTTTCTCAAAAATATTTCTGCAAAAATATATTAAAAATAAAAACATAAATGACAACAATAAATCATACATAAAATAATATTTCTTAATTATCTAATACATATAGCTTCTTTCAGATAGCCATGTTTTCAATATATTTATTATTTTTTTAGTTTTAATACAGTTTTTTTATTTATTTATTTTTTTATATCAGCGGGTAACATATTTATACATCTAGGAATCATGTGATCTAAAGTTCTTTGTCCATATTTGTTTGTATGCTTAGGAACCATTAATCCTTCATTAAAATTGAGACGAGTATTGTAAGTGTGTAAATATAATGTTTGCATACAAGTAAATGATATAAAAAAATAAAAATAGAAAACACGCACAAAAGTTAATTACACTTGAAATAAGAAAAAAGAAAAAAATGCACCAAAGCTAAAAATACACAGGAATATAAAGGAACAGAAAAAAATAATACAATATCCACAAAGTCAATATTAACATTAATAACAAATAAGTAAATAATGTAAAAAGTTGTAGTTAACAATAATTTATAAACTAGGCAGAAATAATTCGTTCATACTTTTTTGAAATTTGCCAAGTTTAGATTATTGTCAAATACATCCATATCATTTAAGTATTTGTTACCAAGACTGTGTAAGCATTGAATTGGGGAATGCAAACTGTAGTTGGAATGGGATATACATATGTAAAATGTTATTGTTTGTCTTGTAGTTCTAATTATTATTTATGAAACGTTTAAATTGTAGTTCGTTTAGGTACGGGTTATAGGTTGTTGATTAAATGCAGGAGTTCAGTACAGGCGATTTTACAGTTTAATAAAAAGATTAGGTCGTTAATTTTCCTTCTGTTTTATTATTATCATTTAGTATGTCTAAAATCAAGTTCAGGCTTTGACTTGAATGTTCTCTCAGATGTATATTCTTGTTGTATTCGCGTTATTGCTTCATCACTGTATTATGTATATGCTGTTCTTTTTCTGTAGCTGTTTATCTCATTTCGTGTTATGTATTTCGTGTAATTGGACAATGGTCCGTCGATAAAAAAATGCAGCAACCTCCATTAATCATTGAAGATAATATTAACAAATCTCAAATGAAATACAAAACAGGTAAAGACACAGAAGATAATAAGGAAATATTAATATAATAATGATTCAATGATTAAATATTACAATGAGGTTTAAAAGCTACAATAAGTTATACCATTAAATTAAATAAGGTCCTCAATAAATAAAAACCCTATACGCTGGGCAATAAAACGTGTAAGGTGGAACAAAACAACTTATTGCTATGGCACCACCGAGCTACTCAATTTGTCTTTGAAATTTGTTTGACATATTCAGTTTCTTTTACATTCGATACTGACAGTTCATTTTAAAGAAACGATACAAAACAACATAAATCGATTACATTAACGATTTTAAAAAATTATAGTTTGGATCTGTGAATTAGATATTGTTTTATTTTGGTTTAACATCCAATAAATGGGTACTTTAATACATTTCAGGAATAAATAAAAATTTGCATTTGAGTGCAAATTCGTTACAAAGCGTTTAATAATAATTAGAATCAAACTCGAATTAAACTCTCCAACCTCAGCCGCTGGACCCCCAGCACCAACCCCCTCCGTCTCCGCCCAAATTCCATCTTGTACCCTCCATTACCTTAGTGAGCGGGCTTAAGAGGAACGGCTGCGGTGCCTGTTTCATACAAAACTTAATTTTGGATTGAGGCCAAAATACCCATCCAAACTGAATGATATATTTTTTAAATTAAAGGTTTAGTGAATATATAGTACGCATGACAAGTATTTTATTATTATTTTTGTTTAATTTATGAAGTATAGGAAAAAAATCATAATTTTAGAGGCAACGTAGAAAATTATTTGCTGGTTTACTGTACTTAAATAATTGTTACGTAAATAAAAATATAGAAATAAAACATTTAAAAAAAAAACTATTTCTGGTCGATATTTTAAATTGCGTACGGTAAATTTGTGTTCAAAAGTAAATTGGTTGTTTTTATTTAAATTTAAAGTCCATTATTTTTATTTTTATTTTTATTTTTATTTTTATTTTTATTTTTATTTTTATTTTTATTTTTATTTTTATTTTTATTTTTATTTTTATTTTTATTTTTTTAATTTTTATTTTATGTTTCATTACATTTTCAAAGTAGACGGGATAAAACTTTTTTTTACATCACCGTTAGCCCACAAATAATTGTTAAAGGTGCCTCTAAAATCGCGAAAAATCAATTACTTTAATGGTCTATATTTCCTAATGTAAAACAAAAATAAATTAATTTATTGTAATTCGAACTAGATATTTACTATACTTTTTGATGAAAGCTAAGATCATCAGCTTAGGTGAGTATTTTGGCCTCAAATCCAGAATTATGTTTTGTATGAGAAATAGGCCGCGCAGCCGTTCCTCTTAAATATAAGATTGCTATCAGCAAGTGCCGCTAGCACATAAAACACAGTTTTCAATTATTTGAAATAAAAATAAATAAAACCCTATAGTAGCAATAGGCAGCCCGCTCACTGGATAGAGAAGATTATCTCCACATTTATGCACCTCTAACCACAGTTGACACACGAAGAGGGAGAAATGTTCCCTGGCACCGCACACAAAAATTTTACAATACGATATATAGCGTTAAATAATTTTTAAAAATAACTATGAAATTGTCTTAAAATATGACTTGGAATCATCTCCTCTTGAAAACTACCACTAATTTCTGAAGACCGTTTAGTTAAAATAAAAATATGTGTTTAGACCATTGTGATTTTTTAATCTTCTTATAAGCCATTTTAGTGAAGTCATTTAAAACCTTTTAAACGATCGCAGGGCCCTCAATTTTTGTCTACTTTTAAATGTCGGACTGTGTTTATAGCTAACATTTTTTTGAGTAGGTACCTACCACGAAAACAATTAACTTTATAACTGCATGGTCTTCGTATCTACCATACCGAAACAACCAACAGAAAAACATCCACATATAAACACAAACATTATGTTTCACCGTGGGTCAAAAAACATTTTGCAAAAATATGCAAAGTACAATAACAAACAGATAACCAAAAATGTTTATTTTCCTCAACAAAACATACAGCTCTTAACAATAACGAGCACTTAATTTTAAAATAGACTCTTACTCACGAAAAATTACAAACAAAAACACACATTTACTGTAAATCATTCACATCCTTATCTCACACACCACAAAAAGCGCACGCCATTTACCGTATGTACTCTTTCAGTTGCTGTAGTAAGTAGAATTTTTTTTAAAGTTCAGCAAGGAAATCCAGTCCAATTTTTTTTATCAATAATAACGTTCAAACTTAAATACCAGTATATTTAGTGTTAATTTTTCAAAGGCCGCCAAAACGCTCCAAATCTATGGCTGGTCGTTGTGATGAGTTTTGAGGTTAGAATTTTAAATGTCAAAACAAGGATGAGCTTTACTGTACATAATTTTATATTCCATTCATGGTAAACCATAACTAAACATAAGTAATAAAATTATGTACCCTTTTAGAAAATTTTACTCATAGAATAATAATAGTATTGAGCATTATCAAAATATTCGTATTGGTAATTGGTTTGCTCATTAATTCTCTAATTTCTTTAATTAATAATAGTGCTTTATATTGATGAACAATTATAGAGCTTAAAGTCACCAAAATTAGGTTTAAATTTCGCCAAAACTAAAAAAAAATCAAAAAAAAAATCGAAAAACAAAAATGTTAATAGATACTATTCCAAAAACAGATGTTGCAAATTCAATGGTACCAACATAACAGGGTGTTTCGATGGAATGATTTTTTAAGCTCTTTTAAATAACTATTTATAATTTCTACATATAATAAAAGTTACTTTTTTATATGAATACCGCGCCCAAAGTCCCAACTGCTCTCAATCGTCTGGATCCAGTGAGACTATGGCATCCCCATTTGGAGAATGTTGTTTGGCTGAAGGTATTGGTGAGGTGAAGGAGTAGGGGAGGAGGAATGTGGGGAAGTACGGCTAAAAGCCATTTCAAGCAACGTTTCAATTCTGAATGGTGGTCTTTCACCAAGGCGATACTGAGAGTATCTTCCACTCTGGAACGTGCGCAAATATACTATATATTATTTTAAAATGAATTCATTGCGAAACCCGCGACATTCGGATTCGTAGTCGAGAGCCTTACCCATCGACCGTGTAGGCCGTCAATTCGGCGTTTTCTGATCTATATGAATATGTATTTTTAAAGCCATTATGTGTTTCACTGTAGTTCCTTATTGCCGTTAATGTTACAAAGAAAAATTAGAAAAATAAGTACTTTGCATTTGGTATTAATTCTCGGGCCGGGTTAAGGGGTCTATTTTGATTGAATGCAGAGAATCGGGTACCATAGACTGATATAAACAATCTAGATTTACAGTCCGGTACCTACCTAAACATCACGAGAAGAGATAAACACGTCGAATGAACCAACAAATTGGAAATAAAGGCAATCAATTTCTGAGATGAAATAAAATTAATAAAATCAGTTCGTTGCTATCAGAGATCAGGCCCTCGGGACTTTCGATGGGACCGGTCTAGCTTTGATTTTTGTGTCACGCTTAACGTGCAAATATATGTACGTACATTAATCGAGGCATAACCGTTTGAGTTGAAAAAATAGTACCCACCGCAAAATTAATACTTGTCCTAATTACCATCTTGACGGCTTTGAGGTAAAGGACATGTTTTAAAGATGCAAATACTTATAACTTATAACCCTTGTCTATGATATTCGATACCTCAAATGAAACAACACCATCCCCGCGGAGTAGAGAGTTCCAGTAGCTTCGTGCTTCGTCGCAAGACCAGTGTTACCATCGGGACGGATTTCCCGTCATATCTAGCGGATTTGGATACACCGAAACGAGAGAATTTTGTGTCTAGCGGATTTTCTGGCGGAGTCGAATAAAATTATTTATTGACGAAAGGAACAAAGTAATTCCCGAAATTACTGAAATAATGGGAAGTTTTTAGTCGAACTATTTTGTCGCACTGGCAATTTATATGGGCAAATATTTATTTAGATATTTGCAAGAACTCACCTAACTTAGGAAACTCGGGATATTATTTTATTTATTGAACATCTATGTTCTGGTTATTTGTCTCTTTTTTCTTCTTTCTTTGTTTTAGTTTTGGAATATGGTTTTAGAGTTCCGGTGCGTCACATATCGTCGTTTATGGTCGTCCCGGTCAATAATAAAGACCGAAAGACCAATAATTCAGTTTTTTTTTGTAAAAGTAACGTATTTTTATTCGTCTATTGCTGTTGCGCCTTTAGTTCGTGGTTTTAGTGTTTAAAGCTAACAGCGGAATATCTGGCGGAAATCCAAGTTTTGACGGAATCTGACGGAATTTATTATAGATTTTGGCGGAATTGTAGATTCCAAGATGGCAACACTGCACAAGACGGCAAGTCTCTGTTTTACAACATAACAGAAGGGAGCCTTCCACGAACGGACACTGGTTTACCTGCTCTCTCGAGCTTCAATTTAATTGTTACTTTAATGATAACATGGCACCCTATTTAATTTAATGATATAAATTTATTTATTTATTCTTAAATTTAAATATAAAAACAAAAACATCAGCTACTCATCTCACTAGGACAATCCTGTGTTGAGATGAGCGGCTTTACAATTTAATAATAACCAGTAAATATTAATAAATAAATAAGAATACATGAATGAAAATAAGTAAATATTAATAAGTAAATAACAGTAAATAAATAATAAAAATTAAATAATAATAAGTAAATAATACTCAGTAAATATTAATAAGCATATAATAATACACATATAATATTAAGTAAATATTAATAATTAAATAGTAATAAGGACGTAATAATAAAAATTTGTAAATAATAATAAATATATAAAATTATGTAAATAGTATGTATTTATATATATGTACGAGTATTATATTTGTGTATGTAGATTTACAATTACCCTCTGATAATGTTGCATCAGCCAAATCTGAATGATAAACCCTGAGTTATTTAGAGTCATCAGTTATTGATTACAGCACACTTTCCACTCATTGATTTTGTTGGTAAATTTAAATTGTAAAGTATTTTCAAATAAACTTTCATGCTTACGGAATTATTTTAATTTATAATTTTAAGGTGATAAAGAAGTACTGGTAAATTGCACAGGTTAGATCGTGACACCAATTTATGGTAAGCAAATTACAAAACATTTACAAAAAGGGTCAAACTAAATATTCGGTTTGTGTAAACGTGCCGAACCTCTTTACTTATATGCTGTTTTACTTAAATTGGGGGGTACGCCCAGCTTGCCCCCCTTAGTTTGGTTTCTTCTCCTGGCGTGTTAGGGTATCTCTATATATTTTTTGCTCTGTGCCACCTATGAAAAATATTGGAGAAAACCTAATAAATAATTGTCAATTTTTAAATATGTAAGAAAATCTATTCATAACTAAATAACTATCGCACCGTTTCCCCGCAGGGGCAGGCAGAAAGGACGGACCGCCAAGCAACTCGATCTTGGCATACATGTCTTGCTTCATTCACATTCATACAATGCCTTATACATTCTCTTCTGTTATTCCGACTTCTGACATGGCCCGACTCAAGTATTTGATTAACTTGATCATGCCATGCCTTCCTCGGGCGTCCCCGGCTTCTTCTTCCATTCACGTCATACATTCTTCTTACACTCTTTTCTTCGTTCATTCGCTCTACATGCCCGAACCATCTAAGCGTCCCTTTCTTAATCTTACTCATGACGCTTACATCAGCCTTGCATTCTTTACGAATCTCAATATTTTTCACACGATCATACATGGTTTTACCACACATTCGTCTCAGAGATCTCATTTCTACGGCATTCAGTTTACTTTCATCCTTCCTCTGCCAGTTCCATGCCCAACTTCCATACATCCATTGTGGACTGCTAGCTTCGCTTCTTTGGACAAATTTTGTTAGCGCCAACCGCGTTCAGTCCCCCGTAATGGAGTTTCCGGCATTCACCCTTCTTTCAATATCTCCATCAGTCTTTCCATCTCTCGTAAACATACTTTCCAAATACACAAACTCATCTACCTACTCCAAGTATTCGCCATTCATAACTATATTGCACACGGTTTTCGTACTCTCTCTTTCAAACACCAAGAGTTTGGACTTACTTACATTCATCATTAGCTCATTCTTCATAAATACTTCGTTCATCCTTGATACGAGGGACTGTAGATCTTCCATACTGTTGGCAATCAGCACCGCATCATCAGCATACAATTCCATTCATTTGTCTCATTAAATACTTTCGAATGACTCTGGCGACATGACATTTGCGCAACTTTTCCTGTCTGGAATTCCTAGATCGACGCTGCTATTTTCAACCGAAAACGTAATTTCTATCATGAGGCAACAGTAAAAATATACCAATTTGTTTATTCCTTATTTTTCAATCGCTCAATAAAAAAATTGAGTCTTCTAAGCCATAAGACAAATGTATGTTAAAAACAACAAAAATCGCCCTTCTAACTTGGTTCGTAATACTAACGGAATACCGCTGATAGATCCATTGTAACCTCTCCCCCTTTATAATAAAGGACACAGTCATGTATCAGCAATAATTGTCACAGCGGAGCTCTCATTTCCATGACCATTGACTATACCTAGTGCCTACCCTAACACAATTATTTTATAGAACCAGTTTTGTTTATCAAAATAATAAGATAAGCCAGTGTGTATCTAACAACCTAAACAAATAAAACCAAAGTACTTATTTATAAGGTGGGGAAAACGGGGTAATGTGTTTCCTACCCGCATCGCCAGAACTTTAAAGTAAGCACCTTGTGATTTATTTGACAGCCATAAACGAGTAATTGAAGTAATATTAAAGTGTGTAAGATTATCATTTTTATCTTGGCCTGTTAGTCACAGATGAAACTTTAAACTGGTCTTCATAAAAAATATAAAAGGCTGCGCAAGCAATAAAGTAGGTACCACGAACAGTTGACTTAGCTATTATAGTTGGTGCGATGTAATGAATTAACCTTCACGCTTCGTTGTCCAAGTGATGATAGAAAAGCTTACATAATTATTATCCGTCAAGGGATCGTTGAAAGAATTCGTTTTGGGTAGGTACCTAAAGCAGGCGCCATCTTGGATGTAGACTTCCGAACGATGAAAGGTTTGGTGTAGAAATAAATTGAATATATGTATAGTCTTTGACGCTTATAATTTATAGCCGTTGCAAATCAATTCAACCAAAGATTGGTTGGTCTTGTTTGTTATTGAGAAAGACTTTTTGAAGCTAAAAGTATTATTTATGCGATACCGCACAAGTTATTTGTCGAAGATCCTGAAGTAAGAAATAAGGAACTACAGTAAAAAATATTACGAGTTAAATTTTGTTTTAAAATCATATGGATCAGCAAACGCCGATTCAGAATATACAAGTATTAATTATAAGTAGAATTTTATAAATCGTTATCTAAAAGTCAATAGAAAATCTTCTCATCAAAACACCCAGTTATGTTGGTACCATTGCATTCAGCGTCACGGGTCTCGGCCGCACGTACTTTAGTTTTGGATTTGTATGGAAATTTTCCTTTGTCTATTTTTTGTTGTATTTTTTAAGTTTTGGTGATATTTAAACGTGATTTGGGTGATTTTAAGCTCTCTAATTGTTGTTCAACATAAAATAAAAACGACAGTCTCTCGTCGGGATGATATTGAGAATACCTACCTCTACTATGGAAAGAGAGTTATAGTTTAATTTATTCACACCTGGTTTCGGATTCGAATAAATGTGAATAGAGACATTCTTCACAAAAAATACGAGGATTGAATATAACAGAGAACCTTTGGAGATCTGCCATGCATGTACCACAATTGCAATGATCCATTATTATTATTTATTAGAATCAATAACGCGTAATAACTAATCAGTAACAATGACATAATAACTAATAATGCATCAGGGCTATTTGCAGAATAAGTAATTAAGATATGATGTGAAATGAAGTCATTGTAATGCGCTTGCGATGTGCAAAATTTTGTTCTATACTATGCAAACAACAAAATGATGTGGATTTACGAATAGATTTACAAAATTAGATCACTCGCTGAACGAGTCCAGTTAACTCTCTCTACATAACTCGCAGATAATCCTCAAAGGTCCAGGAAGTTATTTAATTAAATGATACGGAATTCAATTCACTTCGATTGTGATTTACAGACACTGATTATGTTAAGACTTACCTATATAGTATATACCTACAGTAGCTCATAAAAGTTTATACGAACAAAGGCATAATATTCCATACTTTTATCAGTCTCGACATTCTTTCAGTAAGATCAATTCTGTGGTACAAAATTATATTTCAGAACATTAATAACTCTATATATAATACAAATAGACTAGAGCACACTTAAAATACTCGTCTCAATTTTATTACAGGATTTATGGTTCCTAAGCAAACAAACAAATATGGACAACGAACTTTAGATCACATGATTCCTAGCTGCATGTTACCCGCTGAATAAAAAAAAAACTGTAATAAAACACAATTAATAAATACATTGAAAATTTGGCTAGCTGAAAGAACCTATTTGTATTAGATAATGAAGAAATATTATTATATGTATGGTTTATTGTTGTCATTTATGTTTTTTTTTATTAATATTTTTGTCGAAATATTTTTGAGTAAAATTCTTGAGAAATATTTATGCTTTAAACTACAAAAATGTGTTTCATCGGGACTTTTTGCATTGTATTTTTTTTTTTGTAAAATGTAAATGAAAAAAATAAAAAAACAAGTACTGAAATGTGTTCAACCTTAAAACAGCAGTTTATTTGTAATAAGTAATGATATATCAGATGTCGTTGTGATTTATTGATATCATAAAGACACCAATAAAAAAAGATCTATTGAACATAATAAATTTCGCACTAATTTTATATGAACATTTATAACTTTGTATATTTTATTTTTCACTTTAGTTTAGGCGAAATTTAAACTTAAATTTGGTGACTTTAAGCTATAATTGTTATTCAATATAAAATATTATTAATGAAATAAATTAGAGTATTCATGAGCAAACTAATTATCAATACGGACATTATGATAATATTAATTCTCGATGCTATTATTATTCTTTAAGTTAAAGTTTCTAAAGAGGTACATAATTTTATTACTTTATTATTATTATTATTTTAACTATGAAAACTAACTTTAGAAAAAGAAAGAAATATACTGGTATTTAAATTTGAACGTCCATTGTTGATAAAAAAAATAATAATTAAAAAATGGACTGGAGTTCCTTATTAACAAAATACGATATTCATATGTAACATAAATGGGTAGGTATAGATACCTACTTTCATGGTTTTTCTGCATATTCCACTGGTGGGTAGGTACTAGGTACCTAAATACTTACTAATGTAGTTCATTGTTTTCTAGCTCCACTCGCCCATATAATATAGTGGGACATTATTTGTGAATATTTAAAATACAAATACTGCACAAGACTATTGTTTAGGAAGGTAGGTATCTGCTTATCGGACTGGCGCGGGCGAACAATATAACACCTGCTGTTAAATGAATGAGCGTCGGAGTGTTAAATGACGAATAATAATAACATTTCGGGTCTTTGAACGCAATTTAGGCAGGTAGGTACCTAACTAC
The DNA here is from genome assembly GCA_022606495.2 of Halesus radiatus. NCBI lineage: Eukaryota > Metazoa > Arthropoda > Insecta > Trichoptera > Limnephilidae > Halesus > Halesus radiatus. The sequence continues at coordinate 39,061 of JAHDVE020001676.1, read as the reverse complement.
CAAACTGCAGCGAGACTCGGTACTTTTTAAATTTACGTTTTCATACCACGGCTCTCGCAGCAAATACGTAATACCTACCGCCCTATTCAAATTGGTAGTATAAACTCTTCTTTTCTTTTTCTTACCTATCACAGCGTTCAACAGAGACAAAATCGCCAAAAATAGGGGGGGGGGAACCTACTACTAACTAAAATAAGTATATGAAAAAATAAAATCTGAAAAAAACTTATTTAAAATTTAAAAAATAAAACAATAACTTTGTTTTACATCACTTTTAGATGTGATGTAAAACAAAGTTACCTACTAACCAGTTACAAGCCCTTTACACGACACTTTTTTTCGTACAGATTCCATACAGATATTATTTTCATATGGTTTCGGTACGGAAAATGCTCTATTTTGGCATCGCTTATCGTCCAGTTTAATGGCGGCCATTAGTTGACACCCGTCATTGTTTTACGTAACTATATTATGTGGAAAAGTTGCATGGTTATTTAAGAATATGTTTAAATAATTGTAACGCTGATGTACATGGCCAGCAATGCAACACAACGAGCAGCCTATTTAGAAGAAGGGTTGCCGAGCACAAGGCGGGAATGATTTCCCGGTCACTTGCACCTGCCTGCGAGCGACGTGAACTTGTGCTTCATAAATATGCTTGTGCTTGAGAATCAGGAATAAACAAAGACTTACAAAATAACAGTCGATTACTTGACTTTCCCCTACATACTAGGTTAAAGTGTTACAGAATTATTAAAAATACTATAGGTAGACTAGACTGCGTTTATATATGACTTATATTGATTGTGAACGTACGTTTTGCGTGTATTATTTTTAATTATTTATTGACACTTTTAGTGACAAGTTAAAGGTGTTGCCAATTTTTGACGATTAAGCAACGTCCCAAAATATTGTTTCTTCTTTAACTATATCTGTATGAAGCCGCATGTATAAAAAATAATGACCGCTTAAAGCAAAGATTTTCCATACGGGTCTCGATATGATTTCCATATTGGAGTTGGTATGGAAATAAGTAGGTGTTTTTATTTTATTTGGAAAACCAATAGTTTACAATAATTATTATGTATGGTAAATATATTTAAAAAATGAACTAATAATAGTTATTCAATCAAAAAAGAAAAGTTACAAGGTTAGCCTATGAGGTTAGGATGAAGAGAGGGAGGGAAAGGGAAAGTATCTAGTCTGTGTAGAGTAATATGTATTGTGTGAATCTTATTTATTGATTTTAGGTTTGAAATTATAAGGGGGTGAGTTGAATAAGTCCAACTCACTGTATGAAGTGTTAAAAATGTGTGAAGCGTGGTGAATAAAGGTGTTTTGTTTTAAGTTAGTTAGTATTGCATTGAGGTAGATTTAGTGTGGTTTTGTCTGTTAGGCACTTCAAGAAATTCGGGACAATCTATCACAGATGCTATTTTTTGTTAAAACAGTATGTCTGCTGAATTTTTACGGCTTTCTAGTGACGAAATTCCGAAAAACGCGATTGACTCCTCATGTAATTTCTCAATCCTTTCTGTACATGATATGTACCTGGGATTCCAGACTTGAGAGGGATACTCCAAAGAACTGCGTACATACGCGAGGTACAGCATTTTCATTGTGTTTACCTTTTAAAAATGTTTGCAGGTTCTGAGTATAGAGCCAAGTATCTTGGAAGGTTTTGCAACCATTGATTCGATATGGCGGTCAAAAAGTAACCAAGACCACTGCCAAATCCTTGGCCTCCATCATTTTCATCAGTATTGTTCCATTAAGGGCATAGTCAAAAGAAATAGCGTTTTTATTTTGAGTGAAGCTGATGACGCTAGATTTTTTTACATTTATTTGAATGTTGTGTTGTGCACAATAAACATTTAGACGATTTAAATCTTCTTGCATGAGGATACAGTCATCGGTGCACGTGACAGGAGAAAATGTGTTCATGTCATCTGCGTATAATAATGTTCTGGAGAGTAGTACAAACATTTTACAAATGTCATTAATACAAATGTTAAAGAGTAATGGTCCCGATAAGGATCCTTGGAGCACTCCCGACGGTACCGTTATTCGATTTATAACCATCAACAACTACTGCTTGGCTGCGGTTTGGGATATAGGACGAAAGCCATCTAAGGAGGTGGAGCATGTACGCCGATTTGTGAAAGTTTGAATGAGATATCATGATTTACTAAATCAAAAGCTTTGCTATAGTCTGTATATATTGCATCTACCTGTATGCGCTGATCCATGTTGTCTTGTAAGAATAGTAAGTTAGTGGTTGTAGATTTTCCCCTTACAAATCCATGTTGATTGATATTGAGGGAAGATCTCAAGGCAGCAAACATCTGTTCATACACATTTTTTTTCAAAAACCTTACTGAAAATATAAAGCTTTGATATTGGCCTATAATTTTCTACGCCAGATTTTTGGCCATTTTTAAAAGTGGGAGTTACAAACGCTGTTTTCCAAGTGCTTGGCACTATTCCCTCTTGGAGGGAACGACTTAAAAGGATGGATAGTGGCTTAGATAGGCTGCGCGCACATTTACTTATGAAGGAAGGGGGAATTTTATTATAGGTCTACCGTGTGCGTGTATCGTGTAAAGCTAGCTTTAGATGGTTGTAATTTTGTCGCCTTGGTCCATTTTTTAATTGATGAAAACATTTATGTGTCACTTATAATAATATTCGTTTGTTCAATCAACGCAATAAAAAGAGCAATGTCGGCTTCCCGGTCTCCGTCACGAAAGTCATAAATAATGAAGATGCCTTTCGATTTAACCATAAATGGTCTAGTCTCCGAGTTTGTGGGGTTTGTAGTTCCCGCTTTTCACCCAAATAACTGTTAATTGGATAAGTAGCGTGGAATTCGAGCAGTGGCGTCTCGTGAATTTTGAGTGTCCTACAGTGCTGATTGAAAAAAAAAATGGATTTTTTGATGTTGTAGCTGTTTTTTCAAAAACTCGATTTTTGTATAAATTTTCAGTTTGGTCAAACTGAAAGGTCTTCATCCAAAAATATCGATTTAAAAAAAAATGTTTTCGGCTACAACATCAATAATGTCGAATTTTTTAAATCCCAGCCCTCTACCACACTTAAATGTCACGATCCGCCACTGAATTTGAGAATTAATGAGGAGAAAGCGTAGCGGGAATATTTCATTATCTTATTATTTCGGCTCTTACAGAGTTGAAAGAATGCTATTTGGACAAATTATTGTGTTTTGCTTTAACAAATAAATTATAAATTTCCATCCATACGGATACAAAAAAAACGAGTACGGATAGAAATAAGTTTTTTTAAAAGAAAGTCAAATATTCTCGGGTTAAGAACAACCATTTTCTACAATTTACAGTCATTATTGTTCGAAAATGTTGCTTGTGCAATGATGGAGGACGTAGCTGGTAAAGGATTGAACCCGCGTCGCCGCAGTGGGAACACTAGGAACCCGAAGCATTTGTTCACTCGACCACTAAATAAATTGTGTGTTGTGACAGATGTGACTCCTGAACTCATTATTTCATTCTGCATTAAAATATTCACGTTTATTAGATTTTATTCACATCACGTTATTGCACCTTTTTTCTCGCTACAAACTGGAAAATTTTGTGTTTTTATACATGCGTTAGTAAATATATCAGTTTGTTAGCAATAGTTGAGGGTAAAATTATTTTTATTAGTTAATTATTAACTATTTTTGTTATTGGTGAGTGCACTTCTTACAAATTTTATCAAAAGATCATTTAAAAACGATGATTTTTCCTTAAAAAATGCTGACTTGCTATCTGTCTTCCTGACAGGCAAGAGGAACAAATTTCGCCATCCGAATTTCATAGAAAATCTGACAGGAATGAGATGCAACATTCCTCATCCTGATTTTGTAAGAAATCTGACACGAATTGGGCGCAACTTTCGGCATCATGATTTTGTAGGATATCTGATAGGAATGAATGACGTTAAACTTTCCTCATCCCGATTTTGTAGGAAATCTGCCACGAACGGGATACAGCTTTCGACATCGCGATTTTGTAAGATATGAATTTCGTAGATAATCTGACAGGAATGAGATGCAACTTTCACCATCCTGATTTTGTAGGATATCTGATAGGAATGAGGTTAAACATTCCTCATCCTGTAGGAAATCCGACACGAATGGGGTAAAACTTTCGGTATCGTGTAAGATATGAATTTCCTAGAAAATCTGACAGGAATGAGGCGCAACTTTTACCATCCTGACAGGATATGTAATAGGAAGGAGGTTAAACTTTCCTCATTCTGATTTTGTAAGGAAATCTGACACGAATAGGGTACAACTTTCGGCATTGTGTAAGATATGAATTTCGTAGAAAATCTGACAGGAATGAGGTGCAACTTTCATCATCCTGACAGGATATGTGATAGGAAGGAGGTTAAACTTACCTCATACTGATTTTGTAGGAAATCTGACACGAACGGGGTACAGCTTTCAACATCGTGAATTTGTAAGATAATAATTTCGTAGGAATAAGGTGCAACTTTCACCATCCTGATTATGTAGGATATCTGATAGGAATGAGGTTAAACTTTCCTCATCCTGATTTTGTAGGAAATCTGACACAAATGGGGTGCAACTTTCAGTATCGTGATTTTGTAAGATATCTGGTAGGAACAGTTCCGTCTTTACCCAACGGGGATGCGAGGCTCGAGCCCAAAGAACCTAGGAAAACGAAGTTGTATATTGGCTGCTACCCTGGACCGGCCGGACTTTCATCTAGACTCAGACCCTTTAAGGCCCTAGCCCCAACCCCCCGATTGAGGACACAAGGTCCAGGAAAATAATATCAAATTTTCCTAGAGGGAGGGGGCCCCGAGTGGTTGCCAAAATGGTACACATTGACACGTGGCTACGGTCTGTTCTGGATATGATTTGTTTCTTGTTTGTTTATTCATAGATTTGTTGGTACACTCCCGCATTCTACCTTGGATTACTCCGGTTATCGACAGAGTGAGCCGCTAAGGGCTATATTTTGTCATCGTCAGTATCTGTACTAACCAATTTGATGTGCGTTTGTGACTAACCTCCTATGTGAAAGCTGTGCAGGAACACTCGAGGGTTTAGTCTTTTAAAAATTATAGATTCGTTTAATTAAAAAAATAGAGTCCTCGACGTCCACCCTGAAGGAGTAACCATAAGTTACTTATACTGGGGTGGGAAAGTGGTGGGTAACCTCAACTGCCCATGGGCCCCTACATGGCAAGACGGCCCTGGATAGGAATGCGGTGCAACTTTTGCCATTGCGATTTTGCAGAAAATCTGACAGGATGGCAAAAATAACCAAACAACTTTCGTGAATGGGTATTTAAAAAACACAGTTCCGTGCATAAATAATGTCCATAATCTAGTTAGAAAGTCAGATTGACTAATGAAAATAAATGAAAAACGATATTTTATTACATATATAATTCATTTTATAACAAAATTTGCGCATTTAAACTTCAACATGACGGACACTGAGGAATCCAGTAGGTACTCGGTCATATTTATACTGAAATAATTTTTTACATAAAATGAATATTAATCAACTTTTGTTCTTTATAGAGGGTGTATAATTTTCAATTGGTCATTTTCAAAATCACAATCCTTTATTGAAAATTATTTTAGAATACAAAACATGTTCCCAAATAGACATAAATTTAAATACCCCTTTAAAAGGGGTTTCTTTTACACTTAAAATAAAAGATTAAAATTTTTAAAACATAAGAAGATTTTGAAATAAAGAGAATTTGTATAGCCTTCTACATCTCGAGCTCATCCCTGTCATTTAATTTTATAAAAGAATATGAATACAAGTTGTATGCATTTTAATTATTTCTTCTATTTAACAATCCTATTAACATTCATAATATTAATATTGCCTATGCATAATATTGAAGGTACCGACTGAATACAATTGTTTCTAACATTTTACAAATCATAATATAAACACATGAGTTACCTGTTGCAAACTGATATTATGTAACCCGTGACCACCTTTACCTGTGTTTAACGATGAATTGTGGGTAATGTAGGAGACCATTTCATAAAAAGAAAACATGATTTGATTGCATTTTTTAGCTCGATTTACAGAATTAAAAAAATACTTATAAAAGGTACCTTTAGCATACAGGAATCTGTAATGCCCTGTTCGGATTGGGAGAAAAAGGCTCCCAGAATAGCCAATGACAATCACTCTGAATGACAGCATTGTTGTGTGATCTTTTTTAGAGATTAACATTGATTAGAAAGACTCCTGGGAACTTTTATTAATCCTGTTTGAATGTGGTGTAAGCAGATGTCGGCGTCATCTATTCATTTTTATTTCAATGAGTCATAATATTAAGGTGGCGACTGACTTGAGCATTCGCTCGTTGTGAGCACCTTTCAACACGAATATTCCCCATGTATATATAGTGGGCTGAGCTACACGACGCGAGCATGCTCTTCAGCGAATCCCCTTGTAGTATTCGGCACATGCCATTTACTGAAGAAGCATCATCGAGAGCGCGTCTTGGCGGTAGAATGTTTATAGGTGTAAGTAAATAAAAAAAAATTGCATTTTCTAATTATGAAAAATATTTTCTTTTTTTCTATAAATAGCAGTATCGGATTAGAAGGAACGCAGTGCATACAACCTCTACTCGGAGCGTGGACCACAGCCAAGTGGAATATTCTAAATGAATATTAAGGCACCGTGAACATCGCTTCAGATGATTAAATATTCGCAATGAGCACACGGTCAAGTTAGTTGCCACCTTTCGAGGCCGTGATAAAAATTACGATAATAATAATAAAAATTACATAATTCATTACGAAGCAGTTGAAGCCCGGTGAAATGATTACAATAGCTGGTGGTCAGATATGTCAGAATAATAACGTTTACGGAAAGCGAATGTTGATGAGTTTATCTGTAATCTGACACATAACAAAAATGAATGCTTTTTTTCTCGTAGTTTTGTCAAAAAATAATCCTACAAAGTACATTCTCAAAATATTAATTTAGATTATTAACTTTCAAATGGCTGTTTGTCAAAACTGTGTTTGGAAGTAAGTGACTTTTAAATGTCCGACAACAGTATCATCCATATTTAAGGCAATAATTATCATTACGTTTTAGTAAGAGGTTTGGTATTTTAAAGATATGCGGTGAAATGTAGAAAACAGGCAATAACATTTATGAGAATGAGTAGTTTATTATAATTAGTGCAATATTTTGGTTAAAATTAGGGAAGGCTCTAGGCTCTAGGCGAGTCAACTTCTTATATTAATTAGGCCATTTTCAAGAACAATATTTTTTATCATAAAGTGACACTGGGCTTTAAATAAATATTTAAAAAAATTAAAAAAAACAGAGTCCTGAAAATAAAAAAATGAAGTAAAAGAATATCCAAATTAGTGATACCTACTTTTAATTGGTTACAAAAATAAACAGAAGTATCTACACAATGCACCGAACTTAAACTATTGAATTCACAGATATATCACCTTAAAAATGACATGAGTACTTAACCGCCCTACCCATACGAACATACGTGATACGGCCGCTATATTATCGCACGAACGCAACAAGCCGTATCCCGTACGTTCAGGTACAAAAAAACTATACCCGAAACCCACAAAACATTTGTATACATTGAGTTTGTTCCTGCGTCATCTCGTTTAGTATTTACTAAACGAGACATAATTTTCACATTTCAAATTTTGTCCGGTATTTTGTAAACACGTACTGTTATTGAAAAATCTAATGAAAAAAAAACTGATGTTTTTTTACCTACTTTTTGAATAATAACCCAAAGGACGGACGGTTAAAAAAGTAAAATAAACTTTAAAATATAAATTGCGACTTGAGTCCATCATTATATGTAGATACATAATACATCCATAGAATTAGATGGAAAATAAACGAAGGTAGGTATGTCATATTTGACTAGATCATAAAGTACAAATCTGCGATCTCAAATAAATCATATTAAAATAAAATAACTATAAGGAATTATAACTATTATGTATATCATATAATATGTACTTTAAATTTCCATAATTCAACCACAACATGAACGTTCATTTAAAGCCCAAGCGCGGAGGTCAACCCTTGAATAGCGAACATTGGAGAGAATGATAGAAAAGCTTGTGCGTACTTGAAGTTACTGTATGCTATATGACATGTATTGCCGTAGCCCCAAAAAACTATCATGTACTTTTGACAGGTACGTTGGCGGTATATTGAACATTTTAAAAGGGTGTTAGTAATCAAACAGTAGCAACAACAAAAATTGAATTTGGAAGTCACCTCTGGGCTGGAGCTCCCAAATACTTGATAAACCTGCTTGATTCTGTGCAAAGGAGGGCGGTTTGTCTGATTGGCAATCCGTTGCTAACAGACCGACTGCCATCTCTGATGCAGAAGCAATATAGGTATGCTGAGTCTGTTCTACAGATATTTCAATGGAGCTTGCTCGAAGGAGCTAGCAGCGTTGATCCCCTCCATGCACGTGCGTGAAACTCGACGGACACGAGTAGAACATCCGTCGTTTCGCTGACTGGTTTTTGTGTAAATCGGCTCGTATGTGAAACAAGCTACCTGCATCTGTCTTTCCTCCAACATTTAATCCGGGCCTCTTCAAAGCCCGCATTAACAAATCCTTTCCTACAGCCCGCCTCACAACATTGCCCAACCGATAGCGATGTGTTACCCTGCTCGTACTCTGTACATACAAGGGGGCTCTAGAGAGGTGTACATAAAAATTTTTAAAAATCAATGTTGTAAAACAACTTTTATGGAGTTCTTTGAAGAGTCGCCGACCTAACACGGACCGTACTAATAACTGCTCTCAATTTCTACATGTAAGAGGTTATTCTGTTTACTGCACAAGCCAATATCATGTTCTATATACATGGTGTGGATGAGAGTTTCATAGGTGAGTTCGATGTTTTCACTGATCTTAATGATACCTAAAATCTACACATAAAAAATTAAACAACAAAGCCTTGAAATAATTCAAATATAATACAAATAGATCGTACTTGATGGCACATACAGTTGAAAGTAAATGTTAGCATCGCTCGATGACAAATAAAAAATATTCAGATAAAAAAATATCAATCTATCAGATATTAAAGCGCCATCTGTTGGAACACCAACGTTGTGAACCAACACAACGTGAGTATTTATTTACACTTTACTTTACATTATACAATTTTTAAAATACGGTTGTCATATTTTATACAAGATATAAAAACAAAATGAACATAGAAATTTGGAAGCGTTAAATTGTATAAAGGACTCACATCGCCGACGCTAGTACGTATTCAGAATGAAGGACCAGTGATTCCCAAACACTTCCACCTCCTTATATATAATCATCTTTAAACCGGCCTATTGAGGCTCTCACTGTGCTTCTAACGGCCCTTGGAAATAACTTTTGGAACCGCTGATCTTTAATTATTACAATATTTTGGCTGTCCTCTAATTCCCAATCAAATACTTCTTATACGTAAACACAAGATGAGTTAATGGAATCTGCGAGTGTCGCTAGCACATAAAACACAGTTAACAATTCTTTGAAATAAAATAAATGTAAGTCTTAGAGTAGCAATAGGCAGCCCGCTCACTGGGTACAAAAGATTATCTCCACATTTATATTTTTCACTTTTGTTTTGTATTTTAAATATGTATTTTTTTAGTTTTGAGGAAATTCAAACTTAATTTGGGTGACTTTAAGCTCTATAATTGTTGTTCAATAAAGTAAACTATTATTAGTAAAATAAATTAGAGTATTCATGAAACCACTTATCAATACGGATATTATGATCATATGAATGCTCAATACTATTATTATTCTTTGAGTTAAAGTTTCTGAAAAGGTATATAATTTTATTACTTGTGATTAGTGATGGTTTACTAAGAATAGAATATAAATTATGTACGGTAAAGATCATCCTTATTTTGACATTTGACATTCTAACCTCAAAACTGACCGGCCATAAATTTGAAGCATTTCGGTGGCTTTTGAAAAATTGAAAATTATTTTAACTATGAAAACTAACTTTAGACAAAAAAGCGAAATATACTGACATTTATGTTTAAATGTCATTATTGGTAAAAAAATACATATATATAAAAAATTGGACTGGAGTTCCTTATTGTTAGAATAAAAGACCTGAGCGTAGTTTAGTCAAAATTATCCTCATCTAATTGCCAGAGCAATAAATTAATGTTTGCTAGAGGTAAAAACTCAAAGCTTTGATTTTGGAAAGGGAATTAGAGCATCATCATATGTATTTGTATGAACATTCTTAAAACAATCGCTTCAAAAATATAGTTTTAATAACATTGTTCAGCATCTACACTAAAATAAAAACAGTGCAACTTGACTACAGAGACCTCAATAGGACCAGGACATTATTTGCTACAATATCAAATGTACTTTCCTCCTAAGAAATTGTGCCAATGTAACTGAGCTGACACTCTGACTGCATTCAGTTCCCTGACTTGTGAGCTAGTCTAGTAAGAAATCCAATTTACTTACTAGACTCTTAAAAGTTAACAATACATGTAACATGCACCCACGAGTCGGTAGGTTCCAGAACTGAATAGGAGGACAATCTCATAGGGTCATATAGTCAAGTTGTCCTGCAGATACTATTGGGAGTGTCTGGGGAACTAATGGGGGTCGTTGCTGCTGACACTGGCCAGGACGTGGACCTGCTGCGCCTTGCCGCTGTGGTAGACCTGGCCGGGGCAGAAGGGCTCCAGTCGGGGGTGGTGGGAGCTGCTCATCGTGTCGACTTTGCGACCATCTGAAATTAAAATGGAGACATTGGCTAAGAGTTATGGCAAACTTTCGGGCCGGAAGTGCACTGGCAAAGGATAGACAAGAATTTTCCAACAGCGTATTAATTTTGGATTTTAATAGAGGATGAATAAAAAAACATTAAAGTTGCTCCATTTAATTGACAGGTTGTTCTTGAATACACCCATGTTCAGATGCGAGGAATGCACAACTACCACAATACAAATTAATAAAAGTAAAATAAAAGCAATGAAAGCTGACAAGCTTTTTTATTTAGTTTCAATAAATATTTTTTTCATTTAGATAATAAATTTTTACAAAGCTAATAAGACAATTGGTAATGTTTTTCTTAGTCCTTCTCACTGGGGATTCCTGTGCTGAGGCGGACTAGGTTTTGTTTAAAAACTGATTGTTTTTAAGCTCCTACGAAGTTCTTTTCAAGATGCTGGATAACTCCTCTTTTTTGATTTCTTTTAGCCAGATTTGGATTTGATTTTGAAATCATTTGCCTTTTCTGGCCTTTTTTTATGGCCGGTGAAAGTGAATTATATAGCTTAGTGGAGAGATAATTATAATTCCTTTGACCAAAAGCAGTTTTAAATTTAGGTATATTCATAATGTCATTTTGGTTCGCTCCCGTGTGGTGAAAATTAGGCTTCTTCGGTTCTTATTGAACTTTTGTAATGTTTGATTAAAACATTCTTAGCATAGATATTTTGGGTGTTAGGTACTGCAAAAAATTAGAAAATTTCTTTTGTTGGCGTTCTTAGGAGGACTTTTAAAATGGTCTTTATAATATACCCTTTTGAATTTTAGACAATTGTTTCATATGGTTAGTAGTTGCCGATCCCCATCCTAGTATACCATATTCGAGGCGGGAGTGGCATAGCGCATTGTAAACTTTTTTAACATCATTTTGGCATAAAATATTTCAGATTTTTTTTTTAAATATGTTTTTTCCTTGTAATACCATTTATGTGAGTGTCCCACCAAAGATTTTCGTTTAGTTCTATGTCAAGACATTTTATACTTTCTGTATGCGTAATAACGGGGCAAGAATATTTTGAAAAATTGCTTTGGCATTCACGTAATTTTAGATTGTATTCATTCCCTGGTTGTCCTCTTGTGTTAATTGAAAAAGTTAAGTACTTCGTTTTACTTACATTCAACGTAAGTGAGTTGGTTTTTAACTATTTTTGTAAAACTATTAAAGAATTTTAAAAGATGTCTTCAATTCAGGGCTGACAAGCTGCATTCCAGCAGCTATGTCAGACAAAACAGTGTACATATTTAATGATATTTTAGCAGTGAATGATTGTCTCACGCCACGGTGATACTGAAAGCATCCATGTAAGTACCTTTGATGGAAGTGGGTTGACTAGCAGCGATGTATTTGGACAGCCTGACGGCCGGCAGCGGCAGATGGCCGGCTATGAGGGGCATCACGTCCAGGGTCACCGTTTGAGGCTCCGTGTTCTCCATTGTTATCACGCCTGCAATAAATAAATCATTTCTGTTAAGTGCATCTTACAGGCTGAACGAAATTCATCACCTGTCAAATTTTCTTTATTTTTTTGTCACTAGATGGCGGTACAGTGCGTTCCTAACTAACAAAAGCATAACATAAAACTTGCATCAGTATTGTGATGAATGTAAACAATCGAAAATCGGAGATATTAAGTAAAACAACCGACTAGTAAAAAGGTGTGTCTTGTTTACAGAACCTTCTATTTTGATGAAATATTTAGTATAATCCTTTTTACAAATGTTTCGTCATTTATTTACAGTTGTAAAATCGCATTAGATTTTTACGGCATGTTAAATTTTGTGATGCCACGGTCGCGTATTTTGGGTTTCATTATACACGATGTTCGGAAACTCTTAGTTTAAGTGGGAATCTGGTGAATCTACCTCACATTTGGAGTTGATTTTCTGGAAAAGTTTTTTGATTTAAGCCTTCATTTTCTAGATGGAAGTTTAAATTTTTCGTTTTTTGTAATAATTCAAAGTGTTACAACTAATATAAGACTACAATGAATAACAAAATGCTATGTGCCCATGCAATTGAGGAAAAGGTATTGCTCTGGAGTAATAAAATAAAGAAGGTAAAATCACAATAGATTTGTGCAGAAAAAGGCAACAATAGTCCATTATTTGGTTATAAGTCTGGGAATGGCATACATAATGGCAATGGTAGTAATAATATATTGTCAATGTTTCCTATTTTCTATCAATCTCCTATTATATGCCCTTAGTATAAAACAGGATAGATACATTATGAAAGAATAAGCTGGCAATCTGACAAGAGATATTCAATGGTTGATAGCGGTGGGGAAGAGAATTTGAATGTGACAGCCGGTACAAACTTACTCCTTTTTCAGAATAAATTTTTATGCTCGGTGAAACGGCACGGCGTATAAAAAAAAAGTAATGAAAGAGCTATTTTTGTTGTAAAATTTTCTAAGATTATGACGATATAAGGGGTGTTTAACTTACCCGCAGTTCTTCCACAAACGGCCCACATGGTCTGGTCTGCTAACACTTCGTACATGAGGGAGTTGTGATCAGTCTCATTCACCTACGCAATAAAACACACACACTATGTATTCATTGTCTAGTTTAGGCTATTTGGAGAAAAGCAAATAAACAGGAATGATCAACACGATAACCCACTTTTATTTAAAATTTGAGTGTTTACCTAAGTAAAAGAAAATAACAAAATAAATTTAACAATTATGTATGTACCGTTTGCAATACATGTTTACAATGAATATAATATTGTCTTTACGATTTATTTAAATAACAATAAGTAAGTTTGTAAATTAATTAAAAATTATTTTGAATTCCTCACTTTATTAATATACACATATCTACATGTTTCTAAAGCGATGCTTTCCTCATCAGGAATACATAAAGGTAATAATAATAGTATTCTATATATTCCTGATGAAGAAAGCATCGCTTTCGAAACATGTACAAATGTGTATATTAATAAAGTGGTAAATAATAATATATAATAATTAACTAACTAACCATCAAGCCGGTTCTCCGCAGGGGTAGGCAGAGAGGACGGACCGCCAAACTACTCGATCTTGGCATACACTTCATGCTTCATTCACATTCATACATCGTCTCATACATTCTCTTCTATTATTCCGACTTCTGACATGGCCCCACTCAAGTATTTGATTCACCTGATCGTGCCATGTCTTCCTCGGGTGTCCCCAGCTTCTTCTTTCATTCACATTCGCGTTAAACATTCTTCTTACACTCCTTTCTTCGTTCATTCGCTCCACATGCCCAAACCATCTAAGCGTCACTTTCTCAATCTTACTCATTACGCTTACATCAGCCTTGCATTCTTTACGAATTTCAATATTTTTCACAAGATCATACATGGTTTTTACCACACATTCGTCTCAGAGATCTCATTTCTACGGCATTCAGTTTACTTTCATCCTTCTTCTGCCAATTCCATGCCTCACTGCCATTCATCAGGGTTGGTATAAGCACTCCATTGTGGACTGCTAGCTTCGCTTCTTTGGACAACTTTTTGTTTGCGCCAACCGCGTTCAGTCCTCCGTTAATGGAGTTTCCTGCATTCACCCTTCTTTCAATATCCCTATCAGTCTTTCCATCTCTCGTAAACATACTTCCAAATATACAAACTCATCGACCTGCTCCAAGTATTCGTCATTCACAACTATATTGCACACTGTTTTCACACTCTCTCTTTCAAACATCATGATAATTTTAAATGTATTTATTAATAATGACGCCACAAAGTGAATACCAATCATTTGAAGAAATCATAACAATAAGTAAGTTTGGGTTTGTATTTGTTCCGAATGGCAGAATTTGAATGCCCGCTGCTGGCAGGACTGACCAGTAGATGGAGAAGTTTGCTCCCTTCGTTGCTGACAAAGACAAGAGCGAACCATGGGTGAAGCGTAGATCCTTGTTTGGCTGAGAGAGACGAGAATAACGCCTCTAGCTGTGTATAATTCAATGGCGATAGAATTTGAATGTGCCGCTAACGCTAAGTGAGAACAAGGAAGGATTTATTTAGGAGAGTTTAGTATTATTGATATTTTCTGGGAAGCTTCAATTAGCATAACAAAATCTGAACTGATAATGTCCATTTTATATAAATTGAACAGAAAAATGTTAAAACGATATAATTTTATCCCACGACAGGAAAGGAACCCAGAACACAAGTGTGATTTGTAACATACCTTTTGCACCGAGAGTTGCAAGAAGCACATCTGCGATGCCCTGCAGAACTCGGAGCCCTTGGTGGGTTCCACCTTGGACCTGACGAGGAATAGCGTGGTGTATTCCTGCATTTCGAAGGGACAGCGGTACTCCAGGGGACTATCCGCCTGCCCTGTCTCCCCCTCGCCCAGCACCGCGTATGACATGGAGAACATGGACTTGATAGGCATCGGCTTCTCCAGCGGGTCCATCTGCAGCTCCCACATGAAGGATACGGTGATGCCGCTGGCACCCATTATCTGTTCATAAGAGATGGCGTTCAAATGTGTCTCCTTTGAATAATTTAGCCAAGTCTCAAATATAATAATAATAACAAAGCATTTATATAGCGCAGTTTTATGTTATTTCACTTCAAGTGCGCAACACTATAAGTAAACTTAAATAACTCTATTAGAAGGGTGCGGGTTCGAGTCCTGCCGGCGACATTTATCTTTGCTCGGAAGGTTTTTTCAATTTGGATGAGTGTTTTAGATTAATAATTATTGTTTATAAAAATAATAATTGTTAAATAACTCCATTCAGTGGTATTCCTACAGTGCTACTTTTACATTCAAACCTCAATCACTCAAACCATACTAAAGTAGAACTGCATGTCGATAATTTTAGTAAGGAACTCCAGTGCATTTTTTTAATCAATAACGACATTCAAACTTAAATGCCAGTTATTTCGTTTTTTTAAAAGTTAGTTTTCATAGTTAAAATAATTATTAAAATTTCTATTTTTCAAAGCCCGCTAAAACGCTCTAAATCTATGGCCGGTCGGTTCTGATCAGTTTTGAAGTTAGAATGTCAAATGTCAAAACAAGGATGAGCTTTACCGTACATAATTTTATATTCTATTCATAGTAAACCATATCTAAACATAAGTAATAACATTATGTACCTTTTTAGAAACTTTAACTCAAAGAATAATAATAGTATTGAGCATTAACATTATCAAAATCCAAATTGATAATTGGTTTGCTCATGAATACTCTAATTTCTATTATTAATAATATTTTTTTAAAATTTATATTGAACAACAATTATAGGGCTTAAAGTCACCCCAATTAAGTTAAAATTTTACCAAGGCTAAAAAAATACATATTTAAAATACAAAACAAAATCGAAAAATAAAAATATCCATACTAATCTAAAAACAGAATACACATGTGACGTCAGATGTTCCAAACACAATGGTACCAATATAACAAGGTGTTTTGATGAGATGATTATTTATTCACTTTTAAATAAGGGTTTATAAATTCTCCGTATAATTATATATAATAAAAGTTATATATTTAGAATCGGCGTCTGCTGATCTATATGAATATTTTTTTTTTTAAAGTCATAATGTTTTTCACTGGAGTTCCTTATTGCTTGGAGCAGTGACTCAAACAATTTGACTATCACCCTGGTGCCAGAAGGCAGTCAAAAAAGTTATTTAAAAATGACTGCGTATAAACATAATATGTAGTGACACACAATAATATCATTATATTGCATTATAATGAGGGGTAAAATTATTAAATAATTATTTTGATTTAAAAAATAATGGATGATTCAAAAGTCTATTATTGTCAAATAAATATTTACCAGATTCAATTAGAAAAAATCAGTAAACCGGTATAAAAAAAAAACAGTCTATTTACTTATAAATTAATAAAAATTACTTTGTAAACCCCACTTTTTAATATATAAATATCAACATGCTTCGAAAGTAAAGCTTTCCTCATCGGGAAATACAGAATACTTAAAAATAATGATGTCAAATATAGACAAATGATAAACATAGAACACAATATTACAAGAATAGAAGAATTATAAACTTAAAAAAGTGATCAGTGATAAAAAAAATCAAAAATGGTAATATTTTTTTTTTAATAAAACATTGAATAACAAATTCATATTAGAAATTAAAAAAAAACATTTTTTTATTAATATAAATAAAAAACATTAAAAAAAATAGTTATTAATGTGAAAAAAATTCGAGAGATATTTTAAATTTAAAAAAAAATTGATTATCAATAATATTTAAATGACTATTAACACTTTTTCTAATTTATAAAATTTCAAATTTATCTAATTGTAATCCTGTTGTATTTGTTTATAAAAATTTTAAACCTTTATTTACATCAAAAGAATGATTTGTTTCCAAAATACGGTTGGCAAATTCAGAATAATTATTATTACTAAACACCTTAGGTGCTCCTTAACTCTAATATTAAAATTTCTTGAACTCTTTATATAGTAAAAAAGTGGTGTTTACAAGTAATTTTTATTAATTTATTAATAATGACGCCACAAAGTGAATACCAATCTTTTGAAGAAAATATTTATTAATTATTTGGGAAATAGACATAGCTGCAATATCATGCAATAATGGGCTCAAGAGAATACTGCTTCAGAGATTAATATCACATAACATTGCAGAGTCAGATAGAACCTTGTTGTTCCAAGGGCATGAAATTTCAATTCATCACATGCTGGTAGTGAAAACCTGATCATTTTATTTTTTAATATGAACATTTTACAAGAGTTCAATACACAGCAATTAAAATATATTTTTTAATCTACGTATCTAAGAAAAACATAGCGCTGTAGATTCGTCAAAAGAGATTCATCAAATTGATAAATAACCATCTATTACAGAATTATATAAAAGAAATGACTTTTATCAAATTTATAAAGAATTTTTAATCAATAAAATTCACTCCACTGATAGTATAAGCAATAGATTCCAAACACATGGTTTAATAGCCACCCTGATGCTAAGAAAGACCACGGCACAGCACCACTACGTGTACTTGTATTTAGGTATAAGATGGTACAGTATATTATTACCCAAAAACAAAATTAATGTAACCGAAACCGGGAAATATGAACAATTCAAAATCTGTTGATTTACGTTTGTAGTAATTTAATAAGTTCTTCAAAAGATTGGTATTCACTTTGTGGTGTCATTATTAATAAATGTTTTAAAAATTACTTTGTATTCACCTCTTTATTAATAAAAACATAACAACATGTTTCGAAAGCGATGCTTTATGTATCAGGAATATATAGAATACTAAAAAATAATAATGTCAAGTATAGACAAATGATAAAAATAGAACACATATTTTTATAATTTGTCTATACTTGACATTATTATTTTTTAATATTCTATATATTCCTGATGAAGAAAGAATCACTGTTGAAACATGTTGATATGTGTATATTAATAAAGTGGTGAATACAAAGTAATGTTTAATTAATTTATTTAATAAGTTTATAATATTGTTTACATATTGAATTATTTTATTATTTTTATTGTTTTTATTACACATATAATTTGTTTTTATTATTTTATCATTATGTATGTAAATACTCCTCCCATAACCACGAGCTAAAACTTATGTAAATTTTTTTTTAATAAATAAATAAAATTTTAAAAAGTTACATATTTGCGCCCCCCCTTGGGATTGAGGTCCACCAGCGTGACATTAGCCTGCGTCTGCAAGCACGGGTTGAAGACGGCAAGGGAGACCTGGTCGCAGGTGGAGGCGCCAAGGGTTAAGTGCATTATTTTCCTGGTGTTGGAGGTCAGCAGTCTCCAGGAGGCCGTCAGCGGGGGCGCAAAGTGCAGCGTCACCACCACGGGGGCCTCCCACCAGGGGCATTGCAACCAAACCTGTTGTAATAAAGAAATAAGACATGATTGGTGACCAAATAACCAGTAAAAGTAATGACACATGGTAGAAAGTCACTACCGTTGCACATTGATGGCACGCACACTTTAATATTACATACAGTAGAACTCCGTTAATTCAAAATCCATGGGCCATCCAAAACCAAATTTCGAATTAACAAATTCTCTCGTAATTCGAATTTGAAGAAAAAACGAGTTCCGTGGCCCCCTCTTCAAATTCAGCTAAGGAATAGTACAACTTATTCCTGTGAAAATCCAATTTTCGCGACCACCAACACGACCGGCCCTTCGAATTCAGATATTCAAAGTAAATTCGTAAAAATATGACATATTTCCATGTTAATAAAAAAATCTAGGTTGATTACCGGCGCAGCCGGCATGTAAGTTTAAGAATTATGAAATAATACGAATTAAAACGATGTATAACCACATTTATTGAAATTTTAAGACATTTTATTTCAATGGCCGACCTGTCAGATTCAAATTCACGAGATTATATAATATATTTTTGCGAAATCAAATTTTTCCTAATTGCACAGGCCAAAATAAATGTCGAATTACGAATTAACAAATTTTTCCTAATTGCACAGGCCAAAATAAATGTCGAATTACGAATTAACAAATTTTTCCTAATTGCGCAGGCCAAAATAAATGTCGAATTATTAATAAATTAATAATTCGACATTATTCGACATAATTTAAATAAATTACGAATTAACAAATTTCGAAATACGAAAAAATTGTCTAAAAAAAAAGTTCTTGGAATTTTTTATCATCCAAAATTCAATATACGCATTTATCAAATTTTTTTTCAAACAGAACTCAATTTTTTGAGGTTTATTTTCCCTCCACTTCTCTAAACTCTATTCATTATTAGAAAACTTTATTAGCATTTGACAAATACTTTTTTTGGATATTTACACAAGTGTCAAAGTAACATCTGATTTTACAAAATATTCCATATATACTCGTACAAGATCTCTTCAAACACCTAAAAAAAAAAAAAAAAATCCATTTAATTGAATTTTTTTTTTTATTATGTTTTAGTAATACCTAGAATATAAATCATTTTATAAGTCAACACAGACATAAAAATCAATAAATATTTCAAATCAGAAATTTCAGACATTACATCAAAATATTTATGAGATGTTCATTATCATATTAATTTATTTATATATTTTACGCATTTATGACAAAACATGATAAAAAAATATTTATGATCATGATATGCAATGATTTAGCTTAGGTAGTACACTTTTGCCATCTCCACACATGCCTCCATAGCTCAGTGGCAGAGCACTGGTCTTGTAAACCAGGGGTCGAGAGTTCAATTCTCTCTGGAGGCAGCAAATATTTTTTTAATTTATATTTTACTGAAATTATTATTTATTTTATTCATTTTATAAGTACAATAAACATCACACATCAGACTTAAAAAAAAAAAAAATTATTGTTCTTTTTGGAATGGTGTGAATTTTCAACGGCTCAAATTCTTATACCTATCAAACAGAGAATAAAATATATTTTAAATATCTTAACTAAAAAGCATAAAATGTATCTCATTAAAAAGAATGAGTTCCGAAGACATGAAATTTGTACAGATTTGTGCCTGGAATTTCTAGGTTAGGCCGCTCTCTGACAGTCCGGTAAGGAATCGGCATAAACCGGGTGCAGCAGAAATGCAGGAAATGTTTCGCGATATCTCGCTCCATGGACTCTCTGACGGGTCTGCGGTGATTTAGCCGCCAGTAAGCTTTACTTCATAACACCACGCGCATCACTTCCGTGGCAATACAAATGCTGTTCGTAATAAATATTATATGAAAAATAAAGATAAACAACACTTATTGTCCCGATTTTGGTATAGTAGAAGTATGTCTTGCCGCTCCCGCTTCCTCCCCGAATCGTAAGCTAGCGCCAATAGAAATATATGGCGCAGTACACTGTCGGTATCACGCATGGGGTGTTATGTCGATTCATTACCGGACCGTCAGAGAGCAGCCTTAATGTAATTATTTTTAGCTAGATACATCATTTCTTTCACGAGCTTTGTAGCTTGAAAATATGTATTTAAACTGTGAAAAAATAAAACAATAGACCATATTGTTTATTCGATATTTTTTTGGTGTTCAGTAAGAAAAGGATTGTCATAACGCAGTCGAAGTCGAGTAATAACTGCATTTGAACTAGAATTAAAATTCCATATTTTTAATAAAAATACAATAACAACTTAAAGTGGGACTTCCTGATTTATTAATAAGTGCCAAATTTTCCCATTGTATTTGAGGCAGGCCAGGAGTATTCAGGAAAATATTAATTAATTCATTCGGAAGAGTTTGACGATAATGCAAAAAAATGTATGTATGTATTTACTTTGTGTTCAATGGGTTTATCGTCCCTCTTGGGAGGAAGGGTGGCGAACACGGTCAGTGGTATGGACACGGTGTTGAAGGGCTGACACGGGGGGATGTTGATCTCCAGCTCTCTGACCAAACTCTGGTACTTGGCGTTTCTCTGCTTCACCATGAGGCCGAGGGATGTTCTCAGTTGAATTGTGCAGTTCTAAAAAAGGAGATTGTTGTAGTGAAGAGGTTGGTTATACTCGACTAAAGGGTCCTTTGCTACTAGACTAGATAATCACTAGAGAACTAGCTCTTGAGTTTGGTGTAGCAGAAACATGTTAATGACAATAATAATAGTTAAACATGCTAAACATAATAATAGGAATGAATATTACTTACTAGTCCCAGTGAGGATATCATTCTTTTTTATTTGTTATTAAAAAAAAGATAATAAAACATTAATATCATTATTATTATATTCCATTATAGCCTAGAGCTAGTATCATATGAATGCCAAATAGAGAACTAACCAAATAAGCTTACCTCAGTAATACTGGTACTTCCACTAGTCACAACAAGTTCCATGGGGTGCTCCACTCCGGCCAGTAGATCCTTCTTGGGGTCCACCTTATTCAGTGCCACGTCAATACCCCTCGTCACAACCTCGTAACAAATCCTGCAGGCTGACAGAGCGTTGGACAGATACTCCAGCTTCCGCTCTACGACCACGGAAATCTGGCTCAGTCTGAACAGGCCGGCCTGGTGCGCCACAGTCTCCAGAACAATGTCGTTCATTCCGGGCTTGATGGAGAAATTGTCCAGACTGATGCTGTGGGTGAAGTCATTTCTGCGGGTGGCGGACGGCTTGCGATACTTGGCGCTGTCAGAGCGCTTGAGCTTGGTCTTGGTGTTGACGTTGCACTGGACGGATGCGGTGTCCAGGGTCTTATCTTCCTTCCAGTCTAGGCGCAGAGACATGTTCAGGGGACGAAGTAAAGGGTTGGGTGGTTTGAGGTCATCTAATCTACAGCTGAAATTAAATAAAACATTCTTTATTAATCCATCAATATTTACACATTGATTTTCAAAAATTATAATTAGTACTACATATGTACTAAAAAGAAAAACCTTTTGCTGTTTTCACACAATCGTGTTGCTGCCTTACATTTATTCATTTGCAGTATTTCAAATAAATACATACATATTTGAAAAGACATATTTTAAGATGAATTTTATAAATTGAAAATTTTGATAAAATCACTAAAATAATTTCAAATGTGTAACTCATCTTATAAATGATAAATTTATTTAGTTTTTATAATTTCTTCAAACGATTGGTATTCGCTTTATGGCATCATTATTAATAAATGGATTAAAAAATATACTTTGTATTCACCTCTTTATTAATATAAACAGATATCTACTCGAAAGCGATGCTTTCTTCATCAGGAATACATAGAATATATTAGTAATTTATTATTTATTTTTGACCATCAACAAGCCAATATAAAATTGTTCTCTTAATCTACCAATATCATATGATGAGCACACCATTGCGGATCCCATATATAGCCGTATTTAATATACATACATAGTTTTTTTTGTATTTGTTTAAGTAAAAAATAATGGGTAGAGAAGATTATCTCCACATTTATGCACCTCTATCCACAGTTGACACAGGAAGAGCGAGAAATGTTCCCTGGCACTGAACACAAAAATTTTACAATACGATATATATGGAGATAATTTCAGTGTTTTAACCTGTCGAGCCCCGGAGGCGCACCGGTGTAAAATATTGAATTGTACCACATCTATCGATTGCTCACGGGCGAGCGAATCGATACCATTCCTAGTCCAAATTTTTTATGATTTAATTTTAACTTTAATGCTTGATAACTGTATAAAAGAAAAAATCAGAATCGCTTGTGCTAAAAACACTTTAGGCGCTGTTTTTTTATTTTATAAAAATAGCATCTCCGACGGCTTGGCAAAGAATGTTCGAGAATTCAGTTTTCAAACAATTTTAGAAAATTTCAAAGTAGTATCGAAGTCATTATTTCTTCGAAAACACCCTTTGACTATTGTTTTTCGTGTAGAGTACTTATTCGGTTTATGTAGAAATAATAAAACCAGTTTATATACCAATTAAAAAATATTTCGTTTACAATTTTTTTCCAAAATGGGAGAATTTATTTTTATAGGTTCAGTTTGCTATTCTAGGGATACGTCTTACGATATGAATAATAAGATATATTATACGACAAACAGAAAACAATCGCAAAAAAAAAAAATTGTTTCTTATTCCTATATTTGAATTAAATTCATCAAGGTAATTTTCGCACTCTGCTAATTTTCGGCCAGTATTCTAAGTTATTCTGAGAACTATGCTCCGGTGTTCAAGAAGTTAAAGCATTCTTAACGTTTGACATTATACCATTAAAAAAAATTGTGCTTCTTATATGAAGGTAAGACTTTATTTCAATTTAATTTGTTAAATATTCTAAAATAAACTCCGCGGAATAAAATCGCAAGCTGCATATTTAACAGTCAAAGGGTTAAGGTGTCACTGATTCCCCCTATGCATTTATCCATAGCCAAGAAGAAGCATGAAGAGCAGAGAACAAGCAATAGAAGGAAAGAATAAACTAGAACAGGTAAGGAGAGCCAATAAGAAGCAAGAAGAGAATGGAAGAGACTACAAGAGCCATGAAGGCCACGACAAAGCAAGACAAGGTGAGACGAAACAAGCAGATGCAAGAAGAGACCATGAAACCGAGAAGAGCCCAGAAGAACCCAGAAGAAGCAAGAAGAGAGAAAAAGACACATGAAGGTACAGGAGGCAAAAAGAGACAACAATATGACAAGAAGAGCCACGAAGAGACTAAAAGAACCAAGGAAATGCAAGAAGAGACTAGAATAGTCAAGAAAGACAGGAGTCAAGACGAAGCAAGAATAGGCACGAAAAGGCCAGAAAAGACAGTAAAATGGCAAGAAATTTACAGAAGTGAGAAACTGTAAGCAAGAAGTAGCTAGAAGCAAAAGGAAGCGGGAAGCGAGAAATGAAAATCAACACTCAATCAATTCCAATATTGACTTATTAGGTTGCCATGCATACCGGTCGATTAAACTCCAACCTCCTTCCCATTCACAGAGCACGTGTTCCAAGTCCTAACAAATCAGTGCCCCCGGGTGTACCAGTTGCACCGGGACAGGAGTGATCCTAGCTGGGGTGGTACATTCGTATCGTATAATAATAGAATTTAAACAACGGATTTACAGTTTAACTTTATTATTTGGACACTTATTGGGGTATGGTATACTCGATTAAAGTGAGAGTAAAAAATTTGTAACTGACCTGGAAATATATTCTTCTTCAACAACTTCTACGTTGTTCTGAATGATGGAAACATTCCTCTTCACGGGTGAGGCTTGACTAACATTACTATTATTTACATTAGATAATTCAGTCTTATTGGTTTTTTCCTGAGGCCGCCTTTCTGGCCTCTTTGGATCCTGCTCCTCCAGACTAATGCAGGCCTTCTGGCAGAGCACCTCCCGAGGGAAGAAGCTCTCGATGCACAGAACCACCTTCACCGGGTAGTCTTTAATGTGGTTTTCTCGCTCCGATGGCAATACCTCCACAGCCACTACTTTGAAGCAGTCATTCAACTCAGCGAGTATCATCTCGGTTGTGTCTTTCAAGCGTGTTTTGATGGATTTCTGCATCTCATCGAAGTAGAAATTTCGTACGAGTATTTCCAGTTCTAGAGTGCAGGATATTGTCGCGGACAGTTTCGTATACCTGAAAAACGAAAATCACAAAACTGAATTTTTATTTTTTTTATTTATTAATAAAATTTTTTGAAACATACATTTATATAAACATAGGTACAAAGATTATAAACATTTTTTTAATATATATATACAGTGAAAACCGTATTTTACGTCCCCGGATTTAACGTTTTCCCGCCAATTACATGTTATTATTTCAGTCCTGATGTATTTTAGTACATTTATTACGCGATTTTTACGTTTTTACCCCGCAATTTACGTCGAAAATATTCAAAATGTGTGATTTACGCGCGCTTGACAATGATTCGGCGCAGAAGACACATGTTTATCTGTCGTGCCATGATTGGTCGGCCGTACAAAGCGAAACGCCGTGACCGAAAGCGGACGCGCACATGACAATGCGCCGGCGCAGTTGTCACATTTGTGGCGTTCAAAACAAAACTTTTAAATGTATATATACAATTGAAAAAGAATTAGAGAAAAAAAAAATAAACAAACTAATCTACATTTTTTTTTATATTATATGAAATATTTTATCAATACAAAAAAATTCAACAAATATGATTTTTTAATAAAAAAAAATTAAATGTTTTTTTTTAATACTCAACTAATCTACCAACATTATTTTTTTTTATAAAAATAAAATATGTATTGTTTTTTCAACCAAAAAAATTAACAAAGATTATTTAAAAAAAAAAAGTAATTTTTTTCATTTCTCCCGATTTACATTTTCCCTCCATTTAAGTATTTTTTTTTTCAGTCCCTTGAAAAACGTAAAATAGGGGTTTTACTGTATATATTTATTTTTTATATTCAATTATATATAAATTTATGTGTATTGTATATAGCAAAAAATCCCACGTGGGCAAGGCCAGTGCGTGGGTTTACTTGAAATATGGATATGTGCTTAAATTGGTGATCACAAGATCCTTAGATATGTAGAACCTCTAATAAATTGTTTAAGATTAAAGAAAAATAAAAACGTTGAAAAAACAAATCAATATTGGTGATATAAAATACAAGGAGGACCACCACATTAATTCCCTCCATTACGGACAGCAGTTTTTCAAGTGAGGGTCATTAATAACAGTCGACCTCTGTTTTGAGTTTAGATCTTTCACTTTAAGATGTTAACCGACGGAGAAAGCATCAGAAATTATTGTAAAAGTAAACAAAAAGTACTTTTCGTGATCAGCCATTTTGTGATAGCAAGCGACCAGTTCCATCCTGGTCTGAGCAGCCAGGTCCTTCCAGCCCTGCTCCTCGTAAGAACGGAGTGCGTCTGATAGGAACACGCATGCCTTGCTGGTCTCGCCTAGCTCACTGTAGAACGCAGCGAGGTCGCGCCCTATTATTCTAGCACTCCTGCAAACAAAAAGGTTTTGAATTCATACAGGAGACTGGTTTCTCTCAAAGGGAATGCAATACGGAGGATGATTTTAGGAAGAGGACACTTTGGAGTAAACCCGAGAAGTGTCTTGAAAAGACCTTTGTTAATTATTATATAAAAAGGTAATATACTCGTACAACACAAAGAAAATAAAACGGGACTTTAGTTAATAAAATGTACATACTCATACATTGCAGTGGCGTGCCATGTTCTACCATCAAAGATAGGCTGTATGTACTCATACTTCTACAAGTTTGTGCATTGATTATTTCAAAATGCCCATTATATTTTCATACTAAAAAGTGTAAATTTGTCATATACGAGGTGTGTTCAAAAGAAAAGGTGAATTTAGAAAAGTATTTATTTATTCATCAATATCCATTTTCTCCCCTTCAAAGTAATCCCCCTCAGATATAATGCACTTATGCCAGCGCTTCTTCCAATCCTCGAAGAACTTCTGGAATGCAATGAGACAAAGTAGACTCGCCGAATGCCACAGTCAACATTTTAAGTGCGTTGGAGCACTTTATTCTATTTTTAACGCAAAATTTTATACATATTCTTTGATCCATTTTTTTTCGAAAGTAAAAAATCGAAGAACACACAAAACGTGACTAACCTTTCCAGTTGTCAAAAACAAACCACTAATCCAAAATGGCTGATAATGCTAACATATGATAAACATATGTGTACCAACATAACAAACAAAAAATTCGATAATCGAATGTACACAGCCTGCGAAAATTCTAAATTCACCTTTTCTTTTGAACACACCTCGTATGAGTAGGAACAATTTAGTAATGTAAAAAGATTGTAACATTAAAAAAAATATTATTTTATTTAATGGTTCGTTTTTTTGGGATAGGCACAGCTTAAGAGCCTTTATGGACTGCACGCCACTGATATATTACATCGTTAGCAATAAAACCAAAAGATTTAACTTTTAAATATTACGTATAAATAAAAAATTTCACACTATGTGAATTGAAGATGTCATTGGTGTAGCATTGGTGAAATTGGTCCATTAAGAAATGAATAAGTGAAACAAAGTTTTCTAATCATAATATGACAAATTTGCGATAGAGACTCGGACTTGTAGTCTCCAGAATAATCAACTTACCTTAACCTGCCAATATGCTTGTAAGTCCCCATGGCCAGTTCGGCCAGCTCCAAGTAATGCGTCTGGAAGGCCTGCTTGCTCCCGAGGGACTCCTTGAGCCGGTCGATGGGGGTACCGGAGACGAGGTTGGGGGCTGCGGGGCCCCCCTGCCCCCCCGCCACCGTCTCCGTATCCCCCATGCCGGCGGAGAGCGTCACCACGAGGTGCAGCTGGGCGGAGGAGGGGTCCGGGGTGCCGGGAAGCAGGCCGCAGAGCTTGCCCAGTTCGCAGAGCTGGAATTATACATGTTGAGGTTAAAAGACAGTATAGTTTACTGATACACAAGGGCTGACTGAGTTTAATAAAAATATTCAATTTAGAAGATTTACTCTTACAGTGATTGCCTATTTACAGAAATTTATTTTAGTATTTAGAACACTTTTGTGTGTAACGGAAACCTACAACTCTGAACAAATAGTCCCCAGAAGTGTGTTCTATGCCGATTATACGTATTGCAGTTTCTTATGAAGTTACACACAAGTAATCTATACAACTTATGAAACGGGCCCAAAAATATAACCCTTAAGCCTAGTATGCACATTCGTTCTTACTTGACCGAGTAAAACCATAGAGTAAGAACGAAGGCTCGACGCGATGTCTACACATTCGATTTAACTAGACAAGATTGGCTCAATGTTTAGTGTATGGCAAACAGTTCTTTGTTTAGCGAGTCTCGCATTGCTCGCTCATAAAATTAATTGATAGAAAATATACTGGGCGATTAGTTTAAAACGACGTGCAGATTATAGCGACATGGTACTTATTTCTGCATTGTATCCTGCAGATTAATAAAATTATTTAAGAATGACGGAAGAGTTTTACGTATACTGAACTTTTGCGAATGGCTACCCCGTTAATTACAAAAAATGACACCTATAAGAGAAAATCAATTTGACCTCACGAAAGATTATCTGTAACGGTTAACTAGCAACTGGATGAACTTACGCAGACCTTCCATATTCTTGACAGTTTTAACTAACATTAAAAGCTTGGCATAAGCCTCTTTTACTTTATTTTTATTTGAGTAATCTTTCAAAGTTATTTTCCACAAACACTCGGAATTTTAACATAGGTTGATGAATTCTTCCACAAAGTTTGTTGTCTAGCTTCCAACAAACCATTTTGAATATTTTGACAAAATACGAAGAGCACAGAGTTGCACAACAATGCGACTTCACGGCTCAACGCTGTGCCATTACTTACTTGCAACCATCCGGCGGTTCATGGTCTCTTTAACTGGGGGTTCAATCAGAAATTCTAGCAAAGATATTATATTTCATCAAAATGTACTTATTGTC
Source organism: Halesus radiatus (assembly GCA_022606495.2). Classification (NCBI taxonomy): domain Eukaryota; kingdom Metazoa; phylum Arthropoda; class Insecta; order Trichoptera; family Limnephilidae; genus Halesus; species Halesus radiatus. The sequence continues at coordinate 10,323 of JAHDVE020001676.1, read as the reverse complement.
CTTCGGTGAATCGTCCAATATAGCGGCAGTCACATAATTTAAATAAAGTTGGTGGGAGGGGTATTATAGTAAGTAGCAACTTGAGACAACACGGTGTTTGTCTTAACTTAAAAAGGATTGAATTTTGAATACGAAAACAAAGGTATGCATTATAATCTGTATGTTTTACTAGATGATTTACAAATGCCATTAAAAGCAAACGGTTAGAGAAAAGCAGGAACAAGAAAATAAAAACTTACAAATATTTACTACCAACTATAAAAAGTAAAATAATAACTTTTAACTTGCATCCTTATTGTGCAAAGTTCAGCCTGCTGGCAAAGTGACTGCTAGGACCACCTCGGTGAAACTCGTCAAACTTCCGAGGTCATGTGTCTAAACATTCGTTCGATAGCACTAGGAACAAACTTCAACATGGTTGGGCCTAGGTTATTTAATTTCACCGTCAGGGGGATTGTGACATTTTGTTTTTTTTTGTATGACGTATTTGCTTGGGATTGTGAGCCCTTATGTGCTGAAACCATTCAGGGCAGCACCTATGGGAAAATCGCGTTGCTTTTCGACCGTAATATTCGGTCGTGTGGATTTTAAATATGGAATTTAATGGTGCGCTGTTTATAATGTGCTTACATATATAAGCGCATTAAATATATATAAATGCAAGTTAGTCTTATGTTCTCATATTTTGAATGGGAATTCACTGCACAATCACTCTTTAGAGAAAACCGCCACTACTTATAACTTACTCGATGTAACGTACACACTCTAGAGACCTGGGGCGCTATTCCCGTTCTTTTTAAGGAAGATTCCTTATATTTTTCCTTAGGCTTAAAGACTTCTTGATTAACTGCGGAATTCCAGTGAGACATAGTAAAAAGATCCTAAATAGTTTGTTAAGAGATTATTTGAAAACACAAAATGATGAAATATCTTCAAGTGACACAAGATTTTGAACCAAAACTTTTAAAAACATCACTTTATATTATAATGCATTTTTATTTTATTTTTAAATAGCATAAATAAGCCTTTTAACAAAGAATTACGTTTTGTAAAAAGGTACCTACCTCACTAGATAGTGATGACCTTTTTTGTTACTAGTTCTAAAAGTGACATTTTCCGTCATGGTTAATCTATGCCGACTCAAGAGGTGGGTCATTCCACTTATTTTATGAACTCGGTTCCAATTCCGAGTTCAGCCACACGGACTCGATTCCTTGTACTCGGTCTTCGATCCTTTTGGTCCACAGGTTCGCCATTCCGGAAGCAAAAATCGTTCATATTACACTATTGAATAGGGACACTTTTCATTTCTGATTTAATCCAAAACCTTTGCCGTTCCTTGAGTGTGAGTTTGGAACGAGTGAATCTGGATTTGCGAACTCGGAATGAGTCCACCACCTTCGAAATAGGATTCATTGGACACGGGCGGCTGTAAAGACTCTCCTCTATGCCGCACCTGCCGTGAATTGTCAAAAACTTTTTTTCTCATTGATTTTAGAATTTTTATTCATTTATTGCATTATAATGTTCCTCTAGTAATATTTTAACATAATTATGAAAACTTACTTAAATTTTTTTATCAAACTTACAAAAAACTTGACCTAATTTATAATCCATATATAAAACCATGTACAATGTGACCTTAGAACGGGGTACCCCAGTAAGGTCACATTTTTTGCGACTTGTAAAACAATAAGAAAAAATAAAATAAAATAAATAAAAAACTTATTCAATTTAATTGTCGGCATTATCATGAAGACTTTTTGTCTGCCATTATCATTTTCAACACATCTCCAGTAATACTAATTGCCAAGATGTTCCGCTTGCCGCATCGGCGGGTAATACATAACCATTAGAGTATAAATTACAGATATTCAATTAATACCGTTTTATAATTAACAATTGCACACTACAAATGAATGCTTCCCTAGTGTGTTTGTATTTCCATTGTTTGCATTCTTCTATGTAATGAACTTTGATTTTCAATTAGATGAAAACATTTACACCGGGAAATAAATCTAGTGCGTAACATTGGCATAGTTTTGATTATTTCTAATGCTGAAACTGTCAATTCATGGTGGATTTCCATTTTAATATGTATTTTTTTATTAAAAAACCTTTATAACTATCTGGTACAATTATAACTAAGATTTAGTTATAATTGTACCAGTCTAGAGATTTAAAAAAAAAAAAATTGTGTGACACCTCACAAGAGCGCCCCCGTAAATATGTTCATTACAATGGCAACACCAAGATTTTTGACATTTTCACGTGTTGTTTAGCAGAATTTCGAACGAGGAAACTCGTGTTCAACTTATTACATGACATGACATCTCACAATAGCGCCCCTGTATGCACAGAGCACGTACAACTATATTGCTACCCGGTTGGGCAACGTTGTGAGGTGTATTAAGGAAGGGGCTGTAGGAAGGGATTCGTTAATGTGGGCTTTGAAGAAGCCGGGATTAAATGTTGGAGGAAAGACAGATGCCGGTAGCTCGTTCCACATACAAGCTGATTTACAGAAAAACGAGTCGGCGAAATGACCCGTTTTCATGAAGCCGACATCAACCGTGAATGGATGTTCCGCTCAAGTCCGTCGAGTTTCACTCACGTGCACCGGCGCGGAGGGGATCAACGCTGCTAGCTCCATCGAGCAGGCTCCATTGAAATATCTGTAAAACAGACTCAGCATACCTACATTGCATCTGTGCATCAGAGATGGCAGTCAGTCTGTTAACAACGGATTGTCAATCAGACGAACTGACCTCCTTTGCACAGAATCAAGCAGGTTTATCAAGTATTTAGGAGCTCCAGCCCAGAGCTGACTTCCAAATTCAATTGTTGGACGTACTTGAGATTTGTATAGGATTAGCAGTTGATCACTATTGAAGAATCTGCTAGCCCTATGCAAGACACCCAGTTTCTTGGAAGCCAGATTTACTCGGACTTCTATAGAGCCCCGATACTTGAGCTGGTCTGAAATACTCACTTCAAGCATTTCAATGGAATCTTTGTTGGGGAGGACACTCCCATCGAATTGTACCAGACAGTCATTGACCATCTTATTTTGCCGAGATCAGACACGCTTGGGTTTTTGAGACATTGAAGCTGACCAGGTTGGCCCTACCCCAGGCACGAATCTACTCGAGGTGGTGGGGGGTGGAAGGGGGCTTGTCGAAAAGAAAACATTGTGAACGGTGCTGTCATCAGCGTAGCAGTGTATTGGTGTACATTCCACGAGATCGTTTATGTGCAACAAAAACAGCATTGGTGACAGCACGAAGATGCCCGTGACAGGGTGAAACCGGTCCGGTGGAAAATAAACCAGTGGAAGATAGTTACAAAGATAGTTTTGATTATTCTTTATTTATTACATATTCTACTTTAATTTCTAATTTATGAATATTTTTTAAATTTTGATACTGACAATTCGCGGTGGAATTCCATTATAATGATTTATTAAATCCACTCTAATTTATTAATAGGTTGTCTGAAAGGTTAACTTTTATAAATCTTTCTAAATGTTTTGGAAACTATACTAGGGCTGATGTTAAAGAATACATTATTTATTTTTAAAACATCTAAAATCTAAATAAAACAGTTTTATACCTATGCACTTTACATTTTTCATGTAGTTGTAAAATTTATTGAATTATTTTTTCTCAAATTAGGCATTTTAATGAAACTTCAAATTTTACTGTGAACAACTTAAAATATCGCTCCTTGTTCCTAGCCATAAAAACAAAATCAAAACTCTTTTGGAATTCACCTAAAATTGGCTCACAGATTGAGACATTACGCAGTAAAAATTAACTATTCCGCTTTACTCTTAATCCTCATAGATCATTAAAATAAAACATCGTTTCACCTTATTTACTATAGGAATCAAATTACGCCGGGGTGATGGAAAAATATGCATTTAAATTTCTATTTCGTAAAAACTTTTATAAGCGTAATTTCTCGTTTAGAGTTGAGGCCATCTTGAATTCGCATATTTTTCCATCTCCCCCAAAGTAAATAGTTGTTTCTTATAGTAATTATTGTTATTTCAATAATCTATGTGTAATAAGAATGAGGCGGAATAGTAAAAATTTACTTATTACGCTTGTATGTTTACAAATGTCGCTACAAAGTGCAGATTTTGTGAATCAAATATGATGATACCCCAATGAACCTCGCTAACTAAACTAACCTTGTTTTTGGAGCAGTACCTTCAGGCAGGTCGGCAAGGCAAACAAAGTTAATTAATCTGGCTAATTTAACCAACCAACCAACCTTATCCTTGGCGTAGTGCCACAGCGGGGCCTGCTGCATGGCGCACTGCTCCACCAGCTGGTGCGTGGGGTTGCTGGCGAGGCGCTCGCAGGTCTGCAGCACCTCCAGGCAGGTCAGCAGCGCCCAGCAAGCGAAGGCCCCCACCGGCATCGTCATCTCCAAGAGCTGGAGTTCTTTCATGGTGTTGTGGATGACTGACAAACACCGGGACGCAATCTGGAATGCGAAAAGAAGGTATTTGATTGAGGCTAAAGTGGGAATAAAACTGACATGTAATCAGTACCCCAAAGTACAATATTAATGGCAGTAGTGTAATTCAGATAATTCGCCCTAATATTTATCATTTTCAAATGCATAATTATTACAATCATACTAGAAAGTGCCTTCTTCACCTTCACGCAGGCAATATAAGTTCAGACAGCACATTTGCTTGCAAGTTGTTGATCTGTAAAACTAACCAATGAATTTAAATAGCGGTGGCTGTGCGTGTCCCGGCACGGGAGCTACGTGTTAGCTATCTGTAATAGCAAGTGAAGTTCTGAAATCAAGTGAATGTTTTTTTCAATCACTTATTACTTAGTTTTGGGATCTGTTCTAGACCTCGACACTAAATTGCCCCACGTTCAAACATAAGGTGATATCCATTCGCCTTTTAACAGAGATACAAAAAAAAAATCCTGTGGTGATTTGGTATTCCCTTATAAAATATTGAGACATCCAGTTCTTAGAAAATCAGAAGAAAGAATTGATTAAAGGGCGAATAAATAAATAGACGGAATGATGTACGTCAATTGAAGACCTTATGAAAAAAAAACTTGCTATTCTTTCTGCATTGCTAATAGTACTGTCCTGCATTTACACTGTATTATTTTATTTATTTTTTGTTTTAAATAATGTATATATAAGTATAATTGTCTAATTTTTGTGATATAATGTAACAATATAGGAATGTTTTTTTTTATATTTTTATCGTGAAGTATGTATTTATTTTACAGGCACATTTCTTATTTTACGCAATACCTTATTTATTTAATTTGTCACCTCTTTTATAATAATGTATTCGAAATTCCATTTCAATTATTGTTTCAATATTCTGGCATTACTATTTTACTATATTACATTCATATTTCAATTTAACAATGCCTAATCTGTCATAAGATTACACTTAAATCTTTTTCTTTTGTATATCCAGTCATCTACCTCAGAACAGGTTTCACCTAGTGAGGTAGGTGATGGAAACCGTACAATAATATAATTATGTAACACATATTGTACTTATATTTAAACATATCATATTGTATGAAACTGCATTAGGTTATTTCAATAAATGTCGATTTATCGACACTGAAACTGAATTATCACACCGTAAGGATTGACATAAATTGATAAGTTAATTACTGACGAGTAAGGTGATATCATTTGACCGTGCACATTTCGAATAAGTCAGTGATAATTTTCCCACAGATTACATGAAAGCTGAATAGTCGACAAATAGAGGATAAAAAATTATTATTTTGATGCGCAATGTAAACCACACTTAAAAATGTATAAAGTGACTAACTAATGAAAAATCATAATAATTATTTTCAATACAAAACTTATTATTACTAACATGTTATTACTGTATTTTAATATGAATTTTTTGATTAGAACAAAATGGGATTCCACCATAAATTGACAGATTCAAAATTAGAAATAATAAGAAAGTCCAGTGAAAAATATATATTCATATAGATCAACTAATGCCGATTGTATATACGTAGAATTTATAAATTGTTATTTAAAAGTGAATAAAAAATCATCTATTGTATATAATACATGTATTCATATATTCCTGAGGATGACAGCATTGCTGTCGAAACACGTAGAGATATTTATTTATTTTTATAAAAGTGGTGTAAACAAAGTACATTTTTAATTATTTGATTATTTAAAAAATCACCTTATCGAAACACCTTGTTATGTTGGTACAAATGAATTTGGAACATCTGACGTCACATGCGCATTCTGTTTTTTGATTAGTATGGAAATTTTTATTTTTCAATTTTGTTTTGTATTTTTTTAGTTTTGGCAAAATTTAAACTTAATTTGGGTGACTTTAAGCTTTATAAATGTTGGCAATATATAAAAAAAAAAACTGTTATTAATGAAATAAAGTAGATTATTCATGAGCAAACCAATTATCAAAACGAATATTATGATAATGTTAATGCTCAATACTGTTATTATTCTTTGAGTTTAAGTTTCTAAAAAGGTATATAATTTTTTAAACTTTTGTTTAGTTATGGTTTACCATGAATAGAATGTAAAATTATGTACGGTAAAGCCATCGTTGTTTCAACATTTGACATTCTAACCTCAAAACTGATCCAAGCCGACCAGACATAGATTTGGAACGTTTTGGCGGGCTTTGAGTAATTGAATTTTTGGAAATTATTTTAACTATGAAAACTAACTTCAGAAAAAAACGAAATAAACAGATATTTAAGTTTGAACATCATTAAAAAACAAAAAAATAATTGTCCTGTAGTTCCTTATTTTAATAAAATACATAAGCATACTGTAAATATCATTATTTTTGTTAGATACCAGTCAAGGTATCAAATTTCAGAATGAACCACAATTAATCAGTATATGACTGTACTCAGAACTATAACAGCAATGTTAAATGCAGAGTGAATTCCATTAGAGTCACTCACCTCCCAGGGTTTGCAGGTCAACAGTAACATGGCACTCTGTCTCTGGAATAAGTAGGTCCTGAAGTCAATCAGGGTGGCTTTGCCCTCCTTTAGCAAGTCGCGCCTCTTCAGGGGAATGTTGGGGGTCAGGCACACCCCTTGCCAGGTCTCGATGGGCTTCTGGAAGTTGGCCAGCCAGCCCGGGCTCTCTCCGATGCAGGAGTTCAGCACGAACTGCGTGAACAGCGCGTCTAATTCGTCGTACTGCACCAACGCTTCATCGTATAAGCCGAGCATTTCAAATACTAAACCCAATTGTTCCTGGAAATAATGTAAACATATTATATTAAATGAGTTTTGTTGCTGGATCTTATTGGTAGATGAATTTGGAAAAACAGGTTTGTTATCAGAAAACATATGGTTATGACGTCGAAACCAAGGCCCAATCATCCCAATGGAAGCGGCCAGAAGAGCCAAGACCGAAAAAAGCACGCCAAGTTCCATCAAATGTGAAGGTTTTGCTCACTGTTTTCTTCAATTTCAATGGCGTGGTGCATCATGAGTTCTTGCCAACGGGTCATACCATTAATAAGGAATACTACAAGGAAGTTATACAACGTTTGCGTGAAGCAATACGGCTCAAACGATGGGAATTGTGGAAAAAGAAATCATGGATTTTGCATCACGTAAATGCACCAGCTCACACATCAATGCTTGTTCGTGATTATTTGGCCAAAAACAACACCGTAATCATGCCTATTCACCAGATTTGGCTCCCTGCAACTTTTTCCTATTCCCGAAACTGAAGAGACCAATGAAAGGAAAGCATTTTGCCACAATTGATGAGATAAAGTCAGAATTGAAGAACGAGCTGATGGCCATACCGAAAAGTGCATTCCAGAAGTGCTTCGAGGATTGGAAGAAGCGCTGGCATAAGTGCATTATATCTGAGGGGGATTACTTTGAAGGGGAGAAAATGGATATTGATGAATAAATAAATACTTTTCTAAATTCACCTTTTCTTTTGAACACACTTCGTATACCACACTAAATCAAGATTTTAATATTTTTTGTGTAATTTATTATTTTTTTATTATTATATAGTTTAATAGTTATTATTATTATATTTTTTATAATCATAGTTAGATTCGTTTAATTTTTCTTTTTTATTATTATAGTTACAACTTGTTTTTTTTTTTTTAATATTAGTTTAAATTTTTTAACATTTTTTAATGTTTCCGTTTTGTTTTTTTGAGCTGGACAACATTTAAGTTATGTAACATCTTTAAATAAAAATAAAATAACCTGATGTTTTTAGTTCTATTTATGTGAAAAAAAAACGCGCATGGAGCAGTTAAGAATAAAATCTCTAAACTTACTTGTAATAAAAAATAATGACAGAAATTCCAGCCAGGTTCATTTCTTCGTTCTCTCTGTTCTCTCATGTGTTCCTCGAATCTAATAAGTGTCTTATTGTAGGCCGTCAGCACGAGGTGCCGCACTCGGGACACCAGGCCGCGCCACGACTCCGCCGATCGGGACTCAGACTTGATGGGGTTAATGACCGATAGGCACCGATCCCCGTGCTTCGAAGCAAACTCATTCCTGATCTTGTCCAACACCGTCGTCCGAGGTAGTAATTTGTTTGTCTTCCTAATGTCGTATGTTTCAACCAAAACTATCATCCATTCTGTAATGTTGTTCTGGGCCAGAACTTTAAACCAGGCTTCGATATCATCTCTAGTTGTGTTTTTGTATGATTCCACATCCTGAAAAGAAATCAAGAAGTTAAAATTGTGTAAATTTTGAAAGTAGACCACAGTAACAGTGGTTAGATAATATTAAAGATAAGAAAGAATGTTTATAAACAAAATTAGGCACGGAAATAATAAAATAAGCATTAAAACTACTCACTGTGCAGTCAGTCCAATAGATGTGAAATACGGGTTGTTTCAGTAAATTCCAGTCATTCTCTCCTGGCAAAATTTCTTTAGAAAATTTCTCAAAAGTAGCTTCGATAAATACTGATTTAAAAACTCTCCCGTAAGACCTTCGCCACTCGGTGGAATCCTGGGGAATGGCAGCTACCAGCGGAGCTTCGAGACTACAAAATAAATTCCAATCACCAGCACCTAAAAGTTGAATCGTATGTTTACAAATTTTTATTGGGGATGTCAATAAGACATCGGGATGTATTTATAAAGTTTAAACGAAAGGTTTTAGAAATGACACCTACATGTTATAATGGGTTTATGCGACATGCCGCTGTCTTGTTTACTAAATCTATCGTTGCCCTTCATTTTTCAAGAGCTGTCACAATTCCAAGATTGGCAGACATGACCTATCGTCATACGTCATGGAAATACTATCACTCGTAAAAAGAATATATTTCACTGGAAACAATAATAAACACCAGATAGCTGAGTTACACATTTGAAAAAAGACCTATACCCATAATTATAAACATTAAGAGAAATCCAGCTATTTATGCATATTCAATCGGAATTGACAAATACACAGAAATTGACGGTTCGATTATTTATCGTAATAACATTATGTACTCGCTGCTCATGTTCGTGATTGTACACATCACTAAACAGTATATTGCAGTACACATTGCGCGAATTGCATACTAGGATACGAAAAATACTCAAAAGTTGTATGACTGAAACTTTTACTCCGTATAGACTGACGAGCAACATCAAAAAGATATTTTCAGATTCACCTACAAAATTTTTAGAGATGAAATAATCGCCTCAAATGTAATCTTAAATTCCGAACTATGGTTATAATCATACAAAATCAGTTGTTCGTTTTTTTTTACTTTTTTGATGAAAATGAGGAAAAAAGTGATTATAATCACATGAAACGTGAACCTTTTTTTTATTATTTTGATTTGCGAATTTCATTTCGTTTTTTATTTATCTAACATTTAATATATTGTTATTTCGATTCATAAATTCGGAAAAATCGGCCTTCCATATCAACCGTCAAATAATGAAAAAAGTTTAAACATAAAATTATCTTAGAATATGATGTATAATCATCTCCTTTCGGAATGTACCACTAATTTCTGAATATCGTTTGGTCCATGAGGCTTTTACATTTGGAAAAAATACATTTTGATCAGGAATAGTTCAAAAATATGCACTTGGATCATTGTGTTTTTTTTTGTTCAATTACAATAATTTTTCCTATGAGCAGTATTGGTGATTGAATTTAAAACATTTTAAACGATCACAGTGCCCTCATTCTTTGTCGACTATTAAATGTCAGGCTGTAAAGTAGACATACTAAACTAACTACCGGATGATTTATTTTCAAAATAATAGATTACTATTGTAAATTAATAAGACTTTTATAAACC
>JAHDVE020001675.1:0-27914 GCA_022606495.2 Halesus radiatus | reverse complement strand
CATAGTTTAAAATAAAATTCAAATCGTTTTAATCTCATCATGTACTACAATACCAATCTGAAGTCATAGTTTAAAATAAAATTCAAATCGTTTTAATCTCATCATGTACTACAATACCAATCTGAAGTCATAGTTTAAAATAAAATTCAAATAGTTTTAATCTCATCATGTACTACAATACCAATCTGAAGTCATAGTTTAAAATAAAATTCAAATCGTTTTAATCTCATCATGTACTACAATACCAATCTGAAGTCATAGTTTAAAATAAAATTCAAATCGTTTTAATCTCATCATGTACTACAATACCAATCTGAAGTCATAGTTTAAAATAAAATTCAAATTGTTTTAATCTCATCATGTACTACAATACCAATCTGAAGTCATAGTTTAAAATAAAATTCAAATTGTTTTAATCTCATCATGTACTACAATACCAATCTGAAGTCATAGTTTAAAATAAAATCCAAATCGTTTTAATCTCATCATGTACTACAATACCAATCTGAAGTCATAGTTTAAAATAAAATTCAAATCGTTTTAATCTCGTCATGTACTACAATACCAATCTGAAGTCATAGTTTAAAATAAAATTCAAATTGTTTTAATCTCATCATGTACTACAATACCAATCATAAGACGCCCGTTGAGGATTGATATTGATAGATCAGTGTGACAAACCTATTTACATTGCATGGTTTTTAATCACAATGTTGTAAATTACGTGGTAATGAATCATGTGGATATTTTAATAACAAATTAAGTTGGTATTCATTTCGGTTCATAATAATATCGTGGGCTTATGACAAATTTTCCGACATTGATGGTCCGCCATAACAAAAGGGTATCTTTAGCATGGAGGGCAAAAAAATATTAAAATTATTTCTAATTTTAAAACTGTCATTTCATGATGGAATTCTATTTTTAAATAATTTTTTGATATGTTTTTGACCGGACCAGTATCGCTCTATCACGGGCATCTCTTCAGGCTGGCACAAATAATACTAAATACGAGTACAAATAGCATCTACGTCATATAGGCTTGGCATTTATCAAAATCTAATCAGAAATATTACTTTTTCTGACAGTCCTATTGTATGTTTTACAAAATATTTAAAATATGAAAATAATAATTGTACTTTTTTTTAAATTTATCTTATCGACATGTTAAAGAAAAACCTTGACCGCATTTTTTAAGGATATTCAACTTTTTAAGTTTTTTTTTGAAACATTTGTAGAACGTAGTGTAATATTTCTAATTTTATTTTGATAAATGCTAAGCCCATGCAAATTAAAAAAAAAACGTAATAAATATTTTTCTTTTTAAAAACACCATGATTATCGTATTGCACAATAATATCATCATTATTATGAAATAATAAATAATAACTCTCCGACGTCCCTCTCCCCGTTAAGGTTATATCCTTCTTACACTTCGCCATTTTACTCTGGTATTTCCTATTTACATTCGTATGTTACATACTATTAATGCATACAATTAAGGCTAAACTATAAAGGATATATTGAAGGAGAATCAGCCTTTTTCTTCAATTGACTATTCAGCAAGTACTTTTCTTCTACTTTGCTTATTGGTCTATTGATTTCTAATCATTCCAATTTGTCTAATTTTTTAATCCTTATTGCACATCTAATATTTTAATATGTGTCTTTATGAAACGAGAAAGCCATTCCGTCAGTAATAAAACCAATTTCTCAGTCATAAATGTACAATACTAAAAAGAACAATGAGACTCACTCCTGGCATAGATACTATATACTCGTATAACATAGATTTAATTGTAATTGTACCAGTTTGAAGATGCCCATAATAGGATGAAACTGGTCCGGTCAAATATAAACGAGTGGATGATAGTTACAAAAGTATTTTAATCAAAAAATTCGTATTAATACTAAAATTGTTCAAAAACCTTATTTAGAAGTAAAGATTCAGATTTGCGAATTTGTGCAAAATTTTATTTAATGAAGGTATTAACGGGCTAGCTATGAAAATGCGGCTTGCAACTCTCGTATATGGTTATCTATGACTTTCGTAAGAGATACTTTCAGGAAAATTTTATAAACCTACGTAAAAAGTACTACATACATCTATATATGAGTATATATAAATCGATGTAAGTTTGTTTGTTTGTTTATCATTGATTTTCTCGAAAATTACTGCACCGGTTTCGCTGAAAATAGCATGGTTTGTTCTTATTAGTGCCGGAAAGGTGTAAAGAATAGTTTTAATGAAATCCAATATTTAAAACTGTTGCTATAACGTTTTAAAATTAGTTTGAAAAACATTGAACCCGCCATGTTTTATTTAGTTTAGCCCATAGATACAACACTCTGGTTAGCCACAGATTGCATATTCAAAAGAAGGTTTTTTTAGGTAGAATATTTGCAAAATGGAAAACACGAGTAAGTGGCTTCTGAAGAACTTTATGATTTAGATACATTTTGTAAAAATAAACGTTTGGATAGAAATAAAATATTCAAATCAATGTTTCTTTATTTGGAGATAGTTAATTTTGCTGTCAAATCAATTATTGTACCCGAGAAAGGCCGGGTACACATCAGCTAGTATTAAATAAAAATTAGTGAACTTTTTTCCAGACTAAAAACGTTTCTATATTTCTTGGGAGGTCACGGGGCCCCGAAGAATAATTTGACTTTAACTCAATTTTGAAAGAGTGTCTGAAAACATGACATGGGTACCGGGTACCCACCGGGTAGGTAATAGTGCAATATGAAACGTAGGCGCCTCCGGTGAGCAGATCGGGAATCTGGGTTAATACTGATTTGCTCGAGTAGAAAAAGTATTACTCTGCCACAAAAAATGCGACGTGATTGGAAATATACCGGGGGCTGGAATGCTCAGCACTCCATCGTCGCACAGGGTGTAGCACTTTGCCAGACTTGCGTTTTAGGGGATGGTTTAGTTATTTATAAAGAAGATTTGAGTAAGGATTGTCTTACGAACATGACTTTACCTGTTAAAGAATTTATGCGGAGCCACATTATAAATGTTCTAGAAGTACAAGTTTTAACTCAGAATCCCGGCAATGTGGAATATGCGAATATTCAAAATTCGCTGGACAGACAGTGAAACCAATCTAGATAATAACTTGTACAACACTTTATTGATTTAATTCAATGAAGTGTATTTTCCGTCATACTCGTATGATGTCACACCCAGTGGAGGTTTTTTCTAAAGTGCGTCGGTGAAGTGAACTCCCATAAAATGGTAAGATAATAAAACAAAATAGAATTAAAAATTTTCTCCACTTTAAGCGACGCGCTATTTCAATCCCTTGCCAAAAAATCCTCCCGTCCACTGCTACCACCTGAGAGCGAGTCCGATATGAATCCCATATGTGCGACATGAACTCAGCACCTATGATATTTTCTGTTCATACAAAAAGTTACTCGAGGCGCTTCAACGGCAAACCGTGAAAGCGTGCAAACCTTGGAAATCAGTTAGCTCCCCTTGTGCGCAACGATTATGGGATTTGTTAATAGTAAATTAGTATTTTACAAGAATCAGTACATATTTTATACGATTATCGTGTTTTAAATTGTTATTAAAATAAGTTAATTAGTTGAAAGTTACTTTTTACATTAAAATGAGGTCAGTTTCTTGAAAAAAATATGATCTATATATTTAAAACAATTTTTTATAACCTACGATATTATATACATTGGTCAAAGATGCTTTAATGAATCGTCAAAATGTATCTTGTTGCTAGGTCGCTAATCTATGGTGGAGTATTAAGATGAAATTCCTTTAGTTCTAGGGAGGAAAAATATTGAAAAGACATATAGGATTTATATATGAGGGATTTGTAATCTCCGATTGTTTTTTTAATTTTTTTTTTATTTCTAATAACATTTTTTTTTCTTTACATTATTTGAACTTCTAATAAGATAGGCCACGAGCCCCCACTGGCCACACCCCCTAGTTTTTGCTTCCTAAGATGAAATTTTTAAGTTCTTTATGAAATTAACTATTAGTGTAATCAGTAAACAATGAAAGTAAGAAAACTCTAATATCTTGGTCGTATTATGAGGAACGAAAAAATATTTTTCTTATTTATTTGATAATTCAGAAGATAATTGATGGAAAACCTAGCAGATACGTGGTACTTCGAGGGGAGAGATAAGAATGTAGTTCCGCAGAGTTCCTCTGAGCTGTAGTCTCCAGAGCGAAGAATGCACTAATTATCGACAAACTTCAACAGGGGAGGGCACCAGAAGACGAAGAATGTAAACCAAATTATAAAACTCTGTTATTTCCTCTTGAATCAACCTAACGGACACGTGCATGACTTCAGTATGCACCCAAAAATGGCCCTAATGTATTTATTTTTGTTTTACATTATGAAATATTGGACATTAAAGGAATTAATTTTTCGCGATTTTAGAGGCAACTTTAACAATTATTTGGGGGCTAACGGTGATTTATAAATAAGTTTTACCCCATTTACGGTACCAATTTACGCTGGAACACATATTTTCCGTACATAATTTAAAATATCGAACCGAAAAACCGTTTTTTTTTTTTTTTGATTTGTTTTTATATTTTTTATTTACGTAATCATATTTACATAGGAAATATGACTTTTTTTTTAAATATAGTAAACCCGCAAATAACTTTCTAAGTTGCCTCTAAAATTATGAGTTTTTTTTCATGGCATATACTTCATAATTAAAAACAAAAATAAATAAAATACTTCCCATCCTTACTAGTTATTTACTAAACCTTTAATTAAAAAAATATATATTATTCAGTTTGGATGGGTATTTTGGCCTCAAATTGAAAATTAAGTTGTGTATGAAATAGGCAGCGCAGCCTCTTAAAATTCCAGCGCGGATTTCAAGTGTAAATTAAAAGATTACAGTTCCAGGATGTATATAGAAATTACAGAAAAACCATTGGTAGAATGGTGTGTATTTTGGGAGCTGACCATTAAGGGAGCAAATTTAGAAATTTTGCCAAAACTAATTCACAGGCAAAAAACTTCACTTAAACGCGAAAAATCTAAAGTAGCAAATCACCTCGAAAGATGAGCTCTGCCGTCAGCAAATTTGTACAGTTTTTATGTCTAATAAAGTATGCACCTTTTTTACTTCTTATTACGTAGTGAGAATCGAATTTAACAGCTCTCTTTAAAATACATGTCGGTCATTCTAAAACCAATCCCGATTTAATTATGTGATACATATTTTTATCAAATTAGGAAGAAATTCAACCGAAAAGCACAATATATTGGTTACGTTTTAATATTGGTACATCCTGTATTATGAGATGAATCTTGTTAACTTGGTATTTTTTAGGGTTTTTTTGATCAGCGGAAGTATTTTTGTTTTCTGAATTCCACACGTGCTTGATTGGAGAATTGGAAACCCATGTGGCCTAGAAAAAGAACTCTAATGTTTTGATATTGTTTGGATCATGGGTCATATTCCTGGCACGTTCCATGGAACGCAATGGATTAGGTTTATCGATTTAAAATAAAAGAAAAATATTCCAAACTCTCTTTTAGTTCCTTTAGTATTGTCGTGCTGTCGTCCCAAAAACTGGGGTTTTTGTTTTATTTATATCACCGAACGTAGAAGTATTAAAACATTCATAAAACACCATAAATGCATACATAATCAATAATAAATTTTACTACAAAGTAATTTTTTTTTTAAATCTTCAAAAGTATTTGTACCCATCGATTCCAAGTGTTAGAATTGAAATAAAGTCGAACAATGCAAATTTAACGTTTTTTTAAGACACCGTTTTTCAAAATAACTCGAGTAAACAACTTTACTTGAGGTTGAAACACACCTCCTTCGAAATCTTTTTTTCTTATTGAATTTTTTTCAATAGTAAAAATACTAAAAAATTAGCGTCTTGTGGCATTTATTAAACAAGTTATTTAATTTTTAACAGGTCCATTACGTATACCTGGAATAATATTTTGAGTTATTTTACATTAATCCTATCCGATATAAAACATAAAGTCATGTGCGGAGAAACAGAATTTCGGGACATTTTTTTCTTTTAATCCTCCATAGCTTATTTAGTTGCGGTTTTCTCCCCTTGTTATTTAATTACCTTAGTAGCCAGTGAAAAACCATGTATATAATGTCATATTATATTCTCTCGCTCGGTTGTTATTTGTATCTACTTTATATTTTATTATTTACTCCCTTAGTTTCTAAATTGTTATATTATAATACCTGCTCATGAATATTTTATGTCATAGTTTTAATTTGCATCTATATATATTATAATAACAGATGTACTATGTAGTATATCTGTTATTTTACAATTATATTAGGTTAGGTTAGTTAGTAGAAAACGCACTTGAGGTGAACCTCCACAAAACTGCGCTATAGAAATTTACTTTTATTATTATTATTATTAAATATTCGTATTTCAGAGAAAATATCAGTGCATAATTCATGAACCCATAGCTCACCATTTTAAAGATTTATTTGTTTTATATTTTAATATTAAAGAGAGAGGAGAGCAGGCTTCACAAACATAAAAAAATATATATGATTTTTTTTATCTTTTAAGAACGCTTTGACTGCCCAACTAGGAACCAATCCCGTTTTAGGAGAGTCATATTGACAAGTTTAGTTCATATTAAGTGCCATTATACAAAAATAGAAGGGTAAAAAACTAGTATTAACATAGTATTGTAATACAATATATCTAGAAAAAAGTATGACAATAAAGTATAAAGAGATTATGTATGTTTTTTTGTAATTTTTCAGAATAAATCAACAATTATAAGATGGTAGATTTTGTATTATTTTTTGGTAGCTATTTCAAAGGGAAGATATTGGAAGGGTTCTAATTGTACACAAATCTCTAACTTTAGAACTGTCACTGCCGAAAAAAGAAAAAATTTGTCTTTACATTCGTCTTTTCGTGTGAAGCATTGTCTTTCTATGTGATGACCAAAAACACCGTAATAATACTAAAAGTAACCATAATAAATAATTTTGCTAAATTCTAATAAATTCATGAACCAAAAAAATGATCGACTTTTACACGTTTAACTCGGCTACTGACATTTGCGAGCATTTAAAGCATTCTGTCCACTGTTTCCGTTAGCGTTACCCGGAATGATGAATGAAACTTTGGTGGAGCTTTTAAAATAACGTTTTGGTCCTATGCATAAGACGAGTATTTATTGTAAACGCACAGTGGATACTTCCGGCGCTCGCCGCAGCGCTGCCTGTCGCCCCTGGCCACTAGCGTCCCGGCGGCCGTACCGAACGCCCGCTGTAGCAAGCGCCGCGACGCCAACCCCCGCATGCAAAGTACTTCAACGGATAGCACTTTTCGACGCATCATTATTAATAATTCAAAACTTAAAACACTTACATCGAGGGTTCCATCAAAATTAATCACTCTATTACATCAATCAAAGTGCTTTATTTTCATTTAAAATCAAAAGTGTCACAATAAAAATGTGAAAAGATAAAATTAAAAAAATGTAATTTTTAACATCATTTTAAAAATTTTATTTTAGCTTCGGATGAGTTGTATAACGGTATCATGTGAAGTGATTACGGATTGTTGATTTTAAAACATGTTCAAAGAACTTTGTGACTTTTGTAAAAAATCATCAGTTTGACAACATGGAAAGATTAAAGTGGCTCAAAGATATTCGGCTTAGCAGGCAGTTCTTAACTGCGGCGATTTTTCTCATCTTAAATGGTAAGTTTTTTTGGAATGATACTAACACTTTTTTGTTTTTTTTTTCTATATTCGTTTCTTATTCTCAAGAAACAAATTTAAAAAAAAAAATTATATTCAATTTACAAACGGTAGTAATTTTATAAATAATACGATATTTACGAAAGCTTGGGTAACTGGTAATTAGGTCGTGAGGTCAATCTCGTCACATGCAAAACTATATCGCCCATATTACTTACGAACTCTTAAAAAACATTATGTAAGCTACCTCTGCGTGTTTATTTTTATATTATTTTTGTTGTGAGCCGCTGCTGTTACAAAATATGTATTATTTTCCTCTTGTTTATTAACGTTTTTTTTATAAATTATAATAACAAAAACATTTCGTTTTCCGATTAATTTAAAAAATATTTCTTTTAACGTTTATTTTTCCTCTCAGATTTTTCTTCGTTAAGTTATACAACAACATTTATAAATGTTTACGTATTTTCTGTTTTTCTTTCAGACTGTTAATTAGCTTTTGTTAATTAGCTGAATGATTTTTATGTTCATAGATATCTTATAAGATGTTGGTTAACAAATTAATATCTTATATTTCGTTGCTTAATTGAAAGTTTTTAATAATACGTTATTCTATAGCTGTCTTCCTTGATAAAATTTTAATATATATTATGTGAGTCTCGTGTGTGTGTGTGTGTATGTGTGTGTGTGTATCTTAACAATGGTATGACAAAGGTAGCAGATAAGAAGGAGAATCCATCATCTTCGTTCATATCATAAAACAGAATATGACTTTATTTTATGTACTTTAATAGTGTCCATAGCCTACACACTTTATAAAATAATCAATTCTCTTTGAAGAGGAAGCAACATGAAATTATTTTGGAGAGAAGTGGCCATCTTCGTTCCGTGTCATTCTGGAAGGGGCGGCTCGTAACTTTTAGTGTGCTAGACTGCTAATAAAAATAAAAAAACTACATTATTAACGTTGTTGCGGCCGAAAACGATTTCTAAAATTTTTCGAAAAAAAATATTTACTATGAAGACGTTTTTGCTAGGGGGTTCAATTTTGTCAATTGAAGTTCCTAACTTAAAAATCTCCGTACAAAAAATCATTTTCGAATACAACAAGATCAATAATAAAGTTTTTTTTCAATATTGGCACTCTAGTCGCGATCCACCCCTGCCTTCTGGTTATTCTGAAACAAAACTTTACTTTCTTATCTTAGATATGAGCAGTGAGTTGAAGATGTTCCTAACCCTTTTCATTCATATAATATATTATTAATATAAGTATCTATTGGAGTGCCAATCAGAGCTAATACATATATAGCTTATTTATCAAGTGGGTTTCAAGCAACTTCGTGCTATTCGGAAGCTTTGAACATTGAGGTCAACCAAACATGGATAACAAATAATACAGCTTCTTAACCTGATAATGGTTATAGATACGGAATATCGATAGTGTGGATATGACATTGTATTGGCTCCGAAGAGCGTATTCACCAAACGTTAATACTGAGTTTAATTAATTATTGCGGAATGGGTGTCGATATCTGGCTTAAATGGAAGACAAACCTACGTAATATATCATAATACCCTGCCTCCTGCTTCGTGGAAATTCCGACAGAACGCGAGCCCGGAGGCAAACCGATCAGTACTGTTGTGATATTATGTTTTTGTGTGTGTTTACTTGAATAAAACATTTCATCAAAATAAAAAGAATGTTCTGAAAATCATTTTTAATCCCCCTTACATGTTTCGAGCGAGTATTACGTTTTTTTTATCGAATATTAACCGTTTACTTTTTTATTGATAAATTAACGATAAATATGAATCAAATAATTTTTGACGAGTTAACGATTAGATATCCTCAGGAATAGTTTTGCAACTTGTAATTCTAAACGAAAAAAATACCCAAAAGCTAGCAGTTGGAGGAATCTGCTTTACAAAAAAGATTTTCTGCTTAAATATAAGAACCAGTGATTCTTTCAGGAACACTTTTTTTAATCAACTTAAAGGCTTACTTTTACGTTTTTAAGCAAAACATGAATATGATGCATCCGACATGCCTCCGCTACATGAATACGATATTTAATGAATTTCCCTTCCATCTTGAGCCTATCTTTTAACGTATATCATTTTTTTACTCAAAGAGCCTAAAATATTCTGGTTTACTTTTTCTTTCATATCTCAACCCAACCCTCTCCGTTTATAATCAATGTACCATTTCCTTAGCATCAAAGCGAATTTATATCAATATTATTTCTAATTAATAAAACTACTTCATTATACTTGGCATTCTCTTTTACTTTTCCATTCTTAACCTCGCCGTAAATCGATTTAATTATCATAATATTTTTCTTTCATGACAAAAGTTGATGTCAAAGTTTTAGAAAATTATTCAGGCCTCTCCGTTCAAATTTGCCGGAGAAGAGCAACCTTTTATATTATACAAGCGGTATTAAAATCAGCGAAAATAAATATGCTACAGCATAGACACACAATGTACAATGCCAAAAGGCTAGGCACATTGTCAAAAGGCTGTCCATTTCAAGAACAATATCATCCGACAGTAGCCGGGGTCCTTATTCTGTGCTGAAAATGGAAGGAAACGTTTTATGAGCGCAAAAATACAACCTACACGGCTCGTTACACACGTGGCAGTATCTTCAACCGTGTAATATCGTGGAAAAATGTAAATTCGGGCGCAAGTTAATATATGTAGCGAGTCGGTAATTACCAGAGACTTACGGAGATCAGATAAATTGGCGTTTAATTAAAACGTATTAAAATTCAAAATACACCAGTAAATAGACAAGACGTAACTTTTCCAGTTATACAGACAAACGTTTTAAATTAATCTGTTGGCTTATATGCTGTATTGATGGGGGGGGGGGGAATTTGTTTGGGCACCCCTTACCCCCCAGACCAATGGCTATGGAAGAGAAAGGGGTAGGTTGGGAAGTACCTGGCTATTTACATATGATAGCCAAACACGACTAATAAATTTCAAACAACATTTATTTTCTGAATGCTGGTCCTTCACCGAGGCGATACTGAGAGAATCCACCATCATCTCATGCAATCGGTAGTCGATCTTTTTGTGTTATTTCAAGATAGTAATAATAACCACTACAAAGAAACGTAAAACGACTCTAGGATCGATATATCACTTATTCAGTGTTCAGACCGGTTAATGGCTGAGTTGTCATCGCGTCTAGGTCTCACCCAAGCGTCGTGAGTTCGATTCCTCGGCTGGCTAAGTCCTCTATCAGGACACAAGCAACATCTTCCGCGTGTTGTGATGATAGTAGGAGATTTTCAAATATTTTAAGGTTATTCGTAACCAGGAAAAATTTATTTTTCTTTATAAAAAATAAATAAAAATTTACGTTCGTACAAATTGGTGGTATAATCATCGATACATACCACATTTGGTACACATATACCAATATAATGTATTCAACAACAAGCACACTCCAACATTTCGTCTCATCCTTTTGATACAGTTTCTTCCTTCTCTTTGACCGGTGATCGAATCATATCAGAGCCAGGTAAATCCATAGGTAAATGGGTTTCTTTCAACTATAATAGGGTATCCATATATTTTATATAACAGACAGGGTCAAGCCCCGTGAGGTCCCGAACCCATCAATTCTGCGGCACGGCGAGTGTTTAAAAAAAGGTATTTGAATAATAATTGATGGCTCAAATCGAGCTTTATTAATATTACTAAGCTCATGCCCAGGTTTTTGGTTTCCCTATAAATCGGTGTTAGGTACTAAGGCGCAAAATAATTTATAGCCTCCTTCTGCCAAATTTACGGTATGAATTTAAAATGCGTGATTTCGTTGGTCAAAATATATATTGTCAAGTTATGACGCGTATGTTAAATCATTCATGTCGGTGTCCCAACTGTTCCAAACCGTCTGGAGTCAGTGGGACTATGGCATCCCCAATTGGAGTATGTTGCGGGGGTAAGGAGATGGGGAAAAAGAGAGTGGGAAGCACATGGCTATTCAAATCTGGTCACCAAATACGGATAAAGCCATTTAAAAAAACATTTTAATTCTGAATGAGAGTATCTTCCGTTCTGAATTACTGTGATAACTTTCTATGAGCTAACCCATACACAAATAGTACACCAATCCAAATAAACTTACAACTTTTAGATTTACATGGGAGATAACTGACAATATCGATCTATTTTCGCGAAAAGTACATTTTTGCACTTCTTTTTTTACCAAAAATATTAATTTTGAAGACTGTAATTGTAATAATGAAGATCATAAAAAATTTTTAGAAAATCGAAAAATCTTTTAGCGTTCTTTCATATATCATGTTACGCCGCATTTATGCAAATAGTAATAACGACATGCATATATGATGACAAACTTTGTTTTTGGTACAAATAACGTATGTGATTGTTTTCTGTTATTGGTACAAATAACGTATGTAATTGTTTTCTGTTATTGGTACAAATAACGTATGTAATTGTTTTCTGTTATTGGTACAAATAACGTATATAATTGTTTTCTGTTATTGGTACAAATAACGTATATAATTGTGTTCTGTTATTGATACAAATAACGTATGTAATTATTGTTCTGTTATTGGTACAAATAACGTATGTAATAGTTTGCTGACGAGATTGCAAGACTACGAATCAATTTGTTTTGTGGTAACACGTTACCAATATACTGTGTTCTGATACATACCACTGTTTGAGAGCTTCTTAGGAGATATATACGTAAACAACGGTTGGTCGATTCTAGCACGTCACGTTTTGCTGAATACACCCTGAGCAAATATTTTCTGTCACGCTTTAGAAATATTTTTCAAAATTTATTTAATTCTAACGAAATTTATATTGACAGATACATAATATTTTGAAATGTCGAATGTTATCTAGGGAAAGTGTAGTCTGTGACTGTATAGCATCATGGCTAAAATAATTAACTTTAATTTATTTTTAATAACTTATTGAAGTTTATAAACCTCATTGTAATATTTTAATAATTGAAGAAGAAAATCTTAACATATCCTAAATGAAACACGTAACCGAAAAAAACAACAAACCACAGAAAACAAAAAGGTATCAGTCACTTTTGGGAGTCGAACCCAGGACCTCTGTCCGCTCTACCGACTGGTCTAATGAGACCAGTTCACTTTACGCCATCTTCATCGATATCATACCTCAAATTCAAGACTTGTCAATATTATCCTCCATTTTAAATCCCATATTGTTGGCTCTTATCTTTATGACGATAACAAAGTTCTTATCCTTTACGGAAAATTATCTTTACCTTCGATCAATGAAGGCACTTCTAAAACAGCAATCATGGTTTTAGGAAGACACCAATCATAATGCAGCCTTATTGGCAATTAATAGAATACAGTCGACCACTCTAAATACCTTGGTGTTGAATTCTCAAACGTTGGCAACACTGAGAGGGCGACAGTGGAACAGGTGCGACAAATGGATTGCTACAAGCTTTATACAACTGAACTGTAATTAAAGCACAACTAAGTGTCACATTCAAGTTGAAAGTGTCTAAGTCAGTGTATCATCGCACCCTCACTAATGGACATCAAATCCGGGTGACTAACAAAAGGGTACGTTCTAGGGTCCAGGATGTCGAAATGGAATTCTTGAAAGGGGTACCTACCGAGAGTTAAACTATGGGACCGAGTGAGAAGCTCCACTATTTGAAAAGTGCTTGACATCAATATTTTATTCTATATTCTAGAAGGAATACGTACAGTTGGACGTCTCATAGGAAAAGAAATGAAGAAATTATAAGATGACAGTCTGCAATGGTCTGAGACCACTGAAATAACGCACGATCGGGTTCTTAGAAGGAGTCTTATCGATAAACAAATACAGTATGATCATTTGCCAAAAAGGTAGTTGAAAATTATGCGCTATATTTTCCTAACCTTTGTTAACGGTATTAGCAAATCTTCCAATACCAAGATTTTAATTTGAGAGATTAAAGCAAATGTAGACTTTTAAAATAAGTTATTTTTTAATAAAAGTGTGTACACCTTTTTGTCATTCAGGTTCTAAACGTTTTTATATTATAAAGCAATTTTAATATTACACTGAACAACTTTTATTGAACATTTTGTGAGAGTTAAGACCATCCAAAATCCCGCCTTTTATCTCACGAATAATGTGATAATTCATTGTTTCGGGCCTATAACGACGAATTAATTATTTATTTACGTTCATAATTCCGTTCAAAACATTCCGTCAAAATGTTGCGGATTATCCGTTTTTATTGTAATAATAATCGGCGCTCAGTTCGACGTAAGAAGCTTTGCCAGGAGAATTATTGAAGTAGATTATTTTCGTGGGATAATCTAGGATTACAGAATAACATTGCAAAAGTTCTCGCTGTCTGGCAAGCAGAGGACGGAGTGCGAATTAACTCATAACCTAACAAATCTTATTTTGCATGTTGTCACTTGGAAACAAATTTTAACATTTTTAGATACGTTGTCATTATTTTTTTTTACATATTCACATATATATGTAAATTTATTAAATAAACTTTTTGTTACATGTTGTTATTAGAGATTATAAATGTAGATTTAAAACTGCTCTTCTATCAGAAGCATTTTCTTATTAATAGAAGAAGAGTGTACATGAATTATTAATCGTCAAGTATATATTATAATATAATTGGATAATTTGTTCAGCGCCGTTTGTGTAAATAATCACCTCAAGGGCGCTGGGGGTACATTACAGTTTTCTTAAGAAAAAAACGTAAATATAGTAAATGTGGTATAAAGAGACATTTATATTATATATCGTAACTAAAATAATAATGTAATGATTTAGAAAAATAAATAAATCTGAATAAGTGATAGGTTAATTAAATTGGAAACATTTTTTTGTTATGTCTGTCTTTAAAATATTTCTTGACAGAGTTATATAGTTGGATTTTATAATTAATGCTTCTGATCTCTTCCGATAGTCGATTGAAAAATGATCATCCTTGCTAAGTATAATGCAGTTGTGCAAATGAAGTATTTAATTTTCGTCATGGAAAAACACATTTTAAACGGGAACGGTTTTCGGTTAAAAATTGTATGCAAAGAGATTCAAGATTGTAATATGAAACGTCAAAGGGTGATTTTTAAATTGTCGTTAATATGTAATCATTTTCTGGCAATTAATGTGCAAATGAGAGCCGTACTTTAATATGCAGAAAAAATAAACGAGCTCGTATAGACGATCCCTTATATTTCATACCTTCTGACGCGAATAACTTTAGTAAAAAAAATTACAACAGGAATATTCTATATATTTTTCGAAAAAGTACAATATATAGTAAACCATAATTAATAATACTTATTTTAAGCTATGTTTAAAAAGCTTTGGTGGAAATATTTTCTTATTTTCTCACAAGAAATCAACTCTTCAAGTTTTGCGTTATGGGCGTGAAATGAGTAGGCAGGTTCTTTTAATTTTTTACAACAGACATTGTAAGTTGACATAATGTATTATTTTCATACCTATGGTTACTAGCAGATAAGTACCATAGTACTGGATACAAAAATATATTTGTGGTTTTCTGTTACCAGGCACCAAAAGTACTAGAAATCGAGGAACCTATTCAATTCTCTTTATTGAATCCGTTCTAAACCAATATCCATTTGAATAACAAAAATTGTGTGTCTTTTCTAAAGCTCGAGCACTGTATGAATTTAGTTGTTTTTTTTGGTAAATGCTTTGTACGGTATGCAGCCTTCCTTGGCAACAACGATTTTTCACATTGTACTTTGCATCACCACGCGTAAACTTCCAACTCCGAAACAACAAGTAAAAAAACACACAAACGAGCTTCGCAATTGAAAAATCTGTTATTCTCCGGTACTGTTTTGATCACATTGGTATATTTTGTTTTTATACAATTCTGTATTTATTTACACATAAAATTTGAATTAAATCAAATTTAATAATGTTATTATTAAGTTCTGGAAGTATTTCAGTTATTTGAAATCTTAATATAATTCGCAGAACATCTATTAGTAAATCACTTCCCTCTTGCCAAAAACAAGACTAAACCCTGATGTATATGAAAATAAAATAAAGGGCCTTAGATTAAATTTACTCGAGAAATTAGAAATTAATAAACGAGCGAATGATCCTAATATAACGGTAATTAATAAAGTAAGGAAAATTATTTATTCCCCACTCTTGGGAATAATCACGAAACGTAAATAATATAAATCATTAGAATAGTTTCTGTGGGGGAAACTGCTTTCAACTATAAGTACCACACTGAATACAGCATTTTTAATTATCACAATTATTTTTAAAGTGAATCGGTTTTACCAGTAATAAATCGTTTTACACACCTTCCAAATTAAAATTGTTGATTGCATTTTGTATTGTACGCATTGCACTACCCCTGCATACCTTCTGGTTCTTTATTAGTATTTATATATTTTCCGCTAAATGTTGTAGCCATCTGAATGAATCAGCATTCAAGTTCCCTATCTATTTGAGTGTAACATGATTTTTTAAATTACAATATTTTTTCTGGTTCAGTCTACTTAGGGTTGGCACAGCTTTTTCGCGTTTATGGACTACATGCCCTTGTCATATATATGTTTTTTTTTAAATTTTTTTTATTTCGTTGTCATATTGCGCGGAAGTTGGCACATTTGTATTACTTTAACCGAAAATATTTTCTACTACAACTGTCATTTTTAAAAACACTATAATTTATTTAAACATGCATACCAATCTTATCATGATTGGAACAAAGGATCATATTGGTCACTCGGGCGAAGTTTGCTAAAGCAATGTACACATCGATGTGTGCAATCTTCGTGTCGGTTTAATATAAAGGTTTTCATATAATGACTTATTCCGTAATAACAGACTAGTTCAATTTACTCGCCAGTACTCTGCCTTCAATACCTCAAACCTGTGAAATTTGAGCACAAAACTGAGTCGATAATAGCAATATCTTATTTTGTAAAAGTAACAATGTCCATTTTTCTCCTGGAGCATTCATTATTCTGACTATCTGGGATATCCTCGAAGTTCGCAATAAAATAAAAGTAGATGAACAAAATATTATAAATACAAACAAGACAAAGAAGCTCTTGGTTTCCAAAAAATATGGGAAGAAGATATTTCTAAGATTTTTGGATTCGGTCTAGTTTGATTTCTTGAAGTTTTCGATACCTGTCCTCTTCTGATGAAACCAGGTAGAAAAAAATGGATTAAAAAAAATGTAGCAATAGGCAATTGTATTTTGTCACCACTTCGATAATCATTAGTATCGTGATATTTTAAACACCGGAAATAATGTTTTATTAAATCAATTTTTATACTTTTTTGACTTGACCGGTTTCCGCCGATCACGGCCATCTTCAGACTGGTATAATTTTTCCTTGAAAGTATATATTACATTTTAGCTATATAATGATTTCAAATTCTGTGGGGTTTAAGATATTTTGAATATATTAATATTATAATTTTATGTAACTCTCTGATTTTAAAAATTATTGATAAAGATGTGTTCCGTGGTGTTGTATGCAAGGTGATTCATTATGGGTTTAAAAAATAAAAGGTTGCCGAATTCTTAATTTATTATGAGTTTACTATTGGATTTTCTCATCTCAGATACTATGTCGTGTTTCACCACCGATTTTCCAAATATTTAATTATATTCGTAATTTATATTCATATTTACAATGCCTTAATGATGGCAATGACCTACAGTATGTAAATTCAGGATATAGAAATACTGATTAATAAAATTTATTTAAAATAATATTTTCCTATTTCTTATACCTCAAAAATTATATACTTCTATACCGTAGTTTAAGGAAAAATTGTACCAGGCGGTGATAGGCTAAAACAGGTCAGATCAAAAAATAAACATTGGAAAATTGTTTTAATAAATCATTATAATGGAATTACACCACTAGTTGTTCAAATATCTTTTCCTGGGCCGGAAAAATTAATCAGACCTGTAAAATGGCTTTGAAGTCTCGAAATTCTATCAAACGAATATTTTCCATATTATTATCGTATGTAATTGAATTCTGGTGAAATTAAATAAATTGGCTTTTACGGGATTTTTTTACAAATTCGAGTTAGATGGTCGAAAGAGTATTAAGGATTTTAAATACCACCCCTTACAATTGTTTGCTGATAAGCAATTTGTTATTCAATATATTCATACTTCATATGCAAGTAGTATTTCACACTGCGGGTAATGTGTAGTGTAAGTGGGTGCGCCCTTGAATAAAGACAGATTCCCCGTTTTAATGTTTTTTCTGGCTCAATTGTTTCTTTAGCGGTGGAAGGTGTATATCGGCATTAAACCCGAGGATAAAACTTGCCATTCCGTTTTGCCGCGACTCCGCGCCATATGTCCTTCTGTGTGGAACGGGTCGTGAAAATTTAACTGCTTATTTCATTCTTAACATAGAACCTACTCGCTCCTACGACAACCATTCTCTGCAAAAATGTATATTTAAACATATTTTATGACCGCGCTCGCTATCAAATTTGCCAAGTAATATTTTTATTGCGCACTTGTGTAAAGCAATTAATCATTTTTTTAAGGGTTTGAAATTTTATTCTCCCCACAATTTATGTGTCTGCCGTAAAAACATCTACATAATTAAAGTAGATAGCTTATCACTTAACAACTTGCGAAAATAAAGTTCCACGAGAACTATCAGATTCTGACAGTTTTATAAATCTTAAATATTTATATCAGATCATGAGCCAACACTATTCAATTCAACCGAAGCAACTGCTTATGATATCATTATGTAAAAAAAATATGTGTGTATATTTGGTAGAATTTTTTAAAGCCGACAAGGTTCTGGAACCAGAAAATAACGTAATAATGTATATCTATTTCTACCTTGAACTTCTGCACAAAAGAACCTTCAAAGGTGAAAGGAAGCGATCCTTTGTATTCTGAGCACAAACACAGGATCTTCATCTCATCCTTCATCCCTTACCTGTCCCAAATAACTGAAGGAAATTACTACACATAAAAGGAATACCGGGGTGAGTTGCGGCCAAAGAGGATTCATTAATAACATAATCATTTCCTTCGCTCCGAGAGCCACGCGCTCCCATGGATCCACCGACAGACTTAAAAGCCTCTAGCCCCTTACCCCTATCCCCTCTCACCTAATAAATAACAAAGCTTTTTTTATAAAAATGGGAACTTATCCAATATTCGAAATAATTTTAAGAGGGGTGAGACCTTTTCCAGTAAAATATTCATTCACTTAGCAAATTTTTGTAAAAAAAAATAATCGAAAAAAATATAAACAACGGAAACACAACAATCTCTTCAATTCACATTATTTCTGAAGAAATGGGGAGGCTCGCATGTTAATTTTCATTTTGTAGCTACCTCGAATATTCATTTTATATTGTGAATAAGAAACCTTGTTCCACTAAAAAACTGATCGCAAAATCAAGACGAGGACAACATAATTTCGTACTGACAAATTCTTTCACTTTCGTATGTGACATATGTCTAGAAGTCCCATATTCTTTTGTCTGAAACAAAATATTTAAAAGTATTTTTGACACTATATTTATGGCTTCGTTGAATATTATTTCTTATCTAATATTTAAAAACCCAAAAAAATATTGTTTTGAGGGGTGAGATAATTTTTAATGAATTATTCCCTTACTTGGTAGATGAAAATTGAAAGATTATAAACAAAACAATCTTTTTATATGAAATGAATAGATTTCCCTTATAGTTTTTTTTAGTTTTACCACTATAATAATTTTTTGGATAGAATCAACACAATTTTTTATCACAAGGTCCTTTTTTGCCATTATCTTTCAACACTTAACTTCAAAATGGGTCAGACCCCTACGTATGATATTATACATTTATTAAATATTTCTGAAAATTAGATTTCTGTATGGAATTGTAAAAATGACTATCATAAATGTTGAAGAAGGGAAATATCCATTTCGGGAAGAGGTTAAATGTTACTTAAAATTAAACAGTTAGTAAATTTGTTAGAAAATTGCCTATTTGAAAACATTTCACCATTCAAACTAATGTTGCCATCTTAAACCTAACTGCAAATGGGTTTCTGCTCTTTTAACAACCAGTTGTATGTATGTTTATGGAAATTTAATGGAAATGGTATTTAAAAAGGTCTAAATTTCTGTTATTTTGCTTTCACTACATTCAAAATAAAAACACATCTAATGAATATTCAGAATATTTTACCTCTCACATTTTGTGAAGGTTAAGTATTTTCTAATGTCTACGTAGTCACAGATTTCTATCGATTTAATCATATTACTGAAGGAAAATTTGTAATTTTGAAAAATCGAAATTGCGGATAGATAGATAGGTACTGGCTCGATTTGTATTTTTTTTTAATTACACAAAATTTGTGAACTCCTTTTATTTTCCGACAATTAAATAGATAACTATAACTACAGAAAATTCACGATTCCCGCAGTAATATTATATTGACCTAGAAATTCGTGAAAGAAAAAAATCAATTGCAATTAGTTACGTCTACTTCAGAAAACACGTTCAATAAGATAGTTTTCACATCGACTCCTTTTTTTGAGTACCTACTAAAGGAACACAAAACCAATATAAACAATAGTAACTCTGTTTTGACGATGTTAAACCTTCACAGGAAAACCATTTTCAATAGAATACCTTCAATAATGTTAGATTGTCTTTTTAATTACAAACCTTAACGCTTTAAGCTCATACAACTTATGAACGCACAGCGGGAGATATCATCTCTCGAATTAACGCAATCAGATAGCCGCTGAAATGTCTGACTAAAGCTCTTCCCTATGAATATATTCGCCGTGCAATTTCCGTTAGCGGTCACGCATAGACGGATGACGGTATGCGCTTATAGAATTTGCCAGTTAACGAAAAAGTTTAAAGCATTATCATTAATGAGCGTTGAAAGTTTGAAGTGCTTTATCTGCCGACATGATTCCATTATAGTTGCATTTTGTTTTTAACAAATAATTTAATTCAACCTTAACCGTTTTAGTTCTATGCTTATTTTGCAAGCATGTATTTAAACTGCTGCATATATTCTGTGATTTTAAATAAAAAAAGTAAAGTATTTAATAAAAATGCAATAACTTGGACAAATAGAAATCAATTTTAATTATATTTTTTGAAATTATAGAAATAAAGAATTGAATTTTACGAATATTATAGTTGTAATTAGGAAAACTACACATTTACAACTACAAAAAATATTAAAAAATATAAGATTATTCCACTTCACAATTGTGTTTTCCCATGGTCCATGTAGTTCCTTTTTACAGCGAGTGGATATGAGATTGGATCGTCTTATCTCATTTGCTTTGTTGCACACATTCATTTATGGGAACAAAGGTCTCGTTGCCCGTAGTGCCGCTGTCATTTGATACATTACGATCATCCGCAATAGAACTAACTTCCGACATGGTGAAAAATATCGATTCACTTTAGGGTGTATTTATTTTAACACTATAAACAGTAAATACAGTTATCAAGACGTGCGCCAACCGCAATATACCACATTGAATTGAACACGTGCTCTCCCGAGGACGACAAAAAGCACGCCGAAAATTGCAGCGATATAGCACCGCGTCACAATTTACGTAAGTAAAGCTTACAGCGCGATGGCGCTGGGCCGCACTCTTACGGTTAAATGAGCCCATAAACTGCTAGGAAAGTTGGACGAAAAACAGTGTTGTATGATATGGTGTAATATAGAATATTATACACTTATGCATAATAATCATATCAGTTGGAATTTTTTTAACTATACATTAATAGTTATGGGTAGCAAATCCTAATTTTTGAAAAGAAAATCAATATTTCAGAGCACCATAGCTCAATATGTGACTATCTTAGCAGGATAAAAATAGTTTCTGTAATCTGTGTATTTCTAATGGAATTAATTCTCATCAAAACTCCACGCGGCATTCCCAAAGATGACACGGCCCTAAGGAAATTTTTACCCTCAAGGTCTCCTGTGTAGGGATTTTTTTTAAAGATAGGCATCCATTTTATGACGCCAGAGCTCTATGCTAGAGTTTTAGCTTCATCAGAATATGTTGAACAAATAGATGTCATTCTTAGTAAATAAGTTTCTGCGAACTATTTTGAACATAGATAATTAAAATGCTTCTGTTTCTGTTGAAAACGTCCAACATCAAAACGAACTATTGTTTTGAAATAGGATGATGAATGCGAAATCTCTTTATAACAAATAAACTGAATCGCACACATTTATTAATATTTTTTTACATAGTAAATAATCACAATAATACTACCCGTCATTCAAATAATGAATCCCCATTGTTTTCTCACTGATGAATTCGTAAGCTAAAGCTTTGTTCAAAACAATGATTATTATGGTACAAAATAATATAATGTCAAACAAACTTTCTTTAGAAATCACAACATACGTCATTGTTATGTAGAATGCGCACTATTTTCACTTAATAGCGAGCTTTATCGGGCAGTACACTGAAATACAGTAGGTATGTGTCATTCTGAACACTAAATTATTGTTAGTACATTAGGTCATTACATTTTTTGTACCTGTTGATTTTATCTTCAACGAATTATTGCTAAAAAAGGGGTCGACGGGGAGTTGTCAACTGAAAAACCCGCTTTTTCTCTTATTTTAGCTTGGGAGATAAACAGCAGAGTGTAATAAATGCTGTAATGGTCAGCAGAGGGGAGGCGAGGCCAGGTAACCCCACTTAGCATTAACCAAAAACTGGCCAAAATAAACTAGTGATGGGGAGATGATAGAATCTTTCGACGTTTCGTTGAAAAGGGTTAAAAATAAATTCCCCCACAAAGGCGAACCCACATCCAAAGCATTTTTTGGATCATTTACCTTGAAAGCAATATCCTCCTCTTTAATAATTTCATTCCAATACTTGCTAAACACGCACAGTTTCCACAATTACCGAAAATCATATACCTACCGTAATATGTCGTCCAACTGTCAGTTACAGTCACGGGCATTTCGATACTTCATGTCTATTTAACATTATTTTAAAATATTACATATACACGTCGAACATAATATATATATATTCCGAAAATAATGTCGAAAATAATTAAGTCATTCTTTGTGCTGTGGCAAAATAAATTACGGACTTTCAAATACCCTCCTACATACATACATCTTGATATAGATATCTTGATAAGATACATCTTGTTTTCCTCTCTATAACGTAATACTCACAAATATTATATATTATTCCCCGCATGCCAAAAATCGTGTAAAGGAAATATTCATACAGTGGTCTATTTTAGTCTCGATTCATCGTCAAATCATTTTTCTTAACGTAAAACTGACAAATTTTAAAAAATTTCCCCAAGTGCCGAAATTGTGTAACGTAAAATGTCGTGCTGCGGTCAATTTCATTCACGGTCTCTCGTATACTCGTACTTCATCATCAGATCATCTTTTTACGCTCTCTTTAACGAAATGCTCACAAATTTTATATGGCGCCGTGTAATGGACATCCATTTAGCCGGTCCAGGAATTCAATACCCGGCCGGAGTAAATCATTCGGCCCGGCCGCTATTGGACCAAAGTAAACTTGGAGAATATTGACCTGTAAATGTTTTACTGCTATACTAAATGTAATCCCACGATGTTGTGAAAACGCGTTGTTCAATAATAAATTAATCAAAAATTTTATGTATCGACGCGACGGGCGGTGCGTTAAAGGTGTTAATCTATATCATATCCCTCTATACGTTAACTTAATTGAGGGAAGTACTCTCTTAGAAGATATTCGTCGATTATTAAAAGTGCTACATATTTGTGTATATTATAATAAAACATGCCAAAAGAGTCGCTTTGACAAAAGAATAATTCGCCTGCCAAGGATAGGTTAAGCACTACAAAGAACTTTTGGTTTAAAAGTAGTTTTCTAGCATTTTTTGTTTTTGTTTTCTGTGTTGACAGCCGTAAAAGGGTTAATAATGTTTGTTTTGGATTATGAAGTGGAAAAAGTTTTTTTAGACACAAAAAACACATTTTTTTGTTGTGCTAGTATACGCTCAGTATGTTACTAACTATTTTTATGAATATAAAAAATTAAATAACAACATATATTCTTCAAATTAATTTTACCTTTGGAGGCTGATTCAAAGCAACGTTTGAACTCCCGTACGTGTATGGTATTGGTATATTTGGTTCGTTAACTTTGCACAACTAAATAGGGTATTTTCGTAAACTATGGATACAGTTTAAAATGTGTGGAAGGTTTTAAACGTTAATATTTCTGAATGTGATCATCGCACTAAAAATGTGTAACTTTAATATTTTCATTCAAATTTATTAATTTTAAAAACGATCTACAATTGCACATTCCAAAACGGTTCGAAATGACTAAAACGTCATTGTGATGTAGATAACGCCACTGGCTGACGAAACGGTTGTCATCGATGTTGGTCGGCATGACGTCAACAAGTCATATTCATGAACATAAACGAACATGTCGTTTTGGCGGAATTCAAAAATGGCACATTTTAAACATAAAAATAAAATTAAAATTCTATCGTCATCGTAAATTGTGAAAATATCCATTGGAAATAAAATGGCGTATGGCAGGAGAAAAACCAGAGTTTTTAAATAATATTCAATTATTAATTGATAAACTAAAGTTCTTAAAAACTTAAGACAAGATTTTTGTGCATAGCGCAAAGGGTAACAATTATTATTTTTATAAACAATAATTATTAATCTAAATTACTCATCCAAATTGAAAAAACCTTCCGAGCAAAGATAAATTTATTTATTATTTTCCACATTTGCCTCATGTTTAAAGGTTTTTTCAATTCTGATGAGTGTTTTAGGATTAATAATTATTGTTAAGTAAAAACAATATTCATTTGAGACAATCATTAGTTTAGATTATTTAATCATTGGAGAAGATGTTTATAAGTTCAATAAGTTATTAAAAATAAATTTAATATTTTTTCTAGACTTGTAGAGAAAGACAATAAATGTCTCATATAAAGAAAAATCGTATAAGTATATCCGAGACACCGTCTAGAATTCAATTGTGTTCGGGAAAAACTTTGTAATCATCAAAGGCAGTCAATAATACGGGATTTAAAATGGAGGATAATAAATCGTTGTAGAAAATAATATTAACATAACCTAAGTGAAACATGAAAATGGAAAAAACGACAGAAATGAGGTTTTATCTGTTGTTTTTTTTTCAGTTTTAATGTTTCATTTAGATTATGTTAGTATTATTTTCTACAATGATTAAATATTGAAATGGGGTTTTTAAATCTCAATAAAGATAATTAATAATTAAAAATTGGAGGATAATATTGACAAGTCTTGAATTTGAGGTATGATATCAATTAAGATGGTGTAAAGTGATCTTTTTTCATAAGCTCGGTTGTTGGAGCGGTTATCCCGGTAAAACAGAGGTCCTGGGTTCGATTCCCAGGTGCGACTGATAACTTTTTAATTTATTTTTTTCTGGATTCGTGTTTCATACAGGATTTGTTAATATTATCTTCTTCAATGACAAATAAGTTGAGAGTAAGAGGTGTTATTTGGAAAAATATAATTAACTTAATTTAAAACAATAAACCATTGGTCTAGGTCATAGGTTCCCAAAAATCTTTCCCCATGCACCTTTATGCAGTTCTCCATAAACTTTGGTACAATACTGAACAAGTCGTATGAAAATTTCTAAAAACTTGCACTTGAACGTACCCGTGTCTACGTAATTCGCTTTAAGTGCGCAGTAGGCTTGTCGAGCGAAACTTACTACGGTGCTTTACCATGCGTGCAGTCTAAATTAATTCCGATCCGTGGACCCCCATTTAACACCCTGCAAATCTGTATGGACCCTCAGGGGTCCACTTTTCGAATCTATGGTCGTGATCACATACTGTCCAGTACAGGTGAGACTATAATAGCACCTCCCTTGAAGGAAATTTCAAATGCTGGACGAAGTTGTGAAGTAGAAGAGGAACGTTTTTAAAGTAGATATAATCCACTCTCGATTTTATGTAGAAAAAATCAGATACCGTAAATACACAAGAACTTCATTATATAACGATAGGTACCTGCTAACAATTTGCTTTATGTTCTTGACATATTATTATAGGATCTGTAAAATATTTCCTCGCGACTTTGCATAAACTTTTATTAACTCAAACGCAATTTCATAGCTTATTTTCATGGAAAGTTTTCTTTTTTTGGCCACATTTCTACGCCAAGTTAGAAATAATACAGTATAATTTGGTTTCCGTCCTGTGAGCCTCCAGGTTATAGTGATAAAGGTGAACTTTATTCCACTCTGGTAAGATTTTTTGTCATTTGGTTCCCTCAGTATTCCACGGATTTTTTCAATTACTTCGAAACATCGCGCTAAAATTACATGTATTAATAGATTTACGGCTTATCTCGCATTCTCGGGGAGAGAAAGTATTGCCTGGATGTTGCGTCGTGTCGCAAAGGCACGAACTTCATTACGAGGATAAAATCTTTATTTAAATCGGTCATAGATGTTCTCAAAGCACAGTGATTACTTTTTTCATCATCACGAAAATATGTTCATGTATTTATATGTTGAGGAAACCTAAACATCTTATTGAAGGTGAATTTTGGTGCAACCTTGGGGTATCGGTGGGGTGACGTGTCTTTTTTGAAGATATAAACACCACCCAAAAACTGTTGCCTAGGAAAACCGTTAGTGATTTTTTTGTAACAATCACTGCAATCACTGTTAGTGGAAAGCTTCTTTGCTTTTTTTAGTTAGTACCAGAAATTATTGAGTAATCAATGCCTGAACTGGGTAAAACGCGTCGTATGTTTATCAAAGAATCCCTGCGACCGCCAATCAAAATCGAAACGACGATTGAAATCGCTTAAACTATAATTTCTTCAAACGATTGGTAACTTTGTGATGTCATTATTAATTAAATAATTAAAAATGTTAATCATTGAAGAAGATAATATTAACACATCCCAAATGGACCACGAATCCGAAAAAACCACATAAATTAAAAAGATTTCAGTCGCATCTGGCACTCGATCCCAGGACCTCTACCTATCCGGGGTATCCGCTTAACCAACTTAGCTAATGAGACCAGTTCAATTTACGCCATTTACACCGATATCATACTTCCTGTTCAAGATTTGTTAATATTATCCTCCATTTTTATAAATCCCATGTTATTGGCTGCTATCCTTATGATGATTGCGAAGTTTCATCCCGAACTCAATTGCAATCTGGATAGTCTCGGATATACCTACCCGATTTTTATTTATATGAGACATCTATTGACTTATTTTACAAGTCTAGAAAGATGCGACTGAAATCTTTTTAATTTCTGTTGTTTTTTTCGGTTTCGTGGTTCATTTGGGATGTGTTAATATTATCTTCTTCAATGATTAAAATATTACAATAAGGTTTACAAACTTCAATAAGTTATAAATAATAAATTGAATAAATTGAAAGTGTTGTAAACAAAGTACATTTTTAATTATTTAATGAAATCGCTTAAGCTTAGTGGCCAGTTCAGAAAAATATTTATATTCCACGTCACTTTCCCCTCCGCACTACATTTATCGTTACTTCTTAAAAATTCTTAAAATATACTGAGGCACTTGGGACTCAGTAGATTTTAAGTTTCAAATACAAGAAATAAGGCGAAAAAAAAGATTTGTAAACTTGTACAAAAATGCAAGATGGTTCAAATCTTCCTGGCAATATTTCCCTTTGAGCATTAGCATAAAATGTACTATTCGGGTTGAATAATACAAGCATAAGCCTCGGTATTTTCTGTGGATTCTTCAAATATCAAAGAATTTTCCGTCAGCATTTAAAACCTCGGACGGCTAAAAATGAAAACACAACGCTGAATTTTATTGAAATAAAAAAAAATGCGATTCGTGAACATTCCAAACACTGGAAACGGCGTGTTGATTCAAATGCCTACTCTACATTTTAGATTTTACAATTTCTCCAGTATTTGAATGAACGTAATCCAACGTAGACAATCTAAAAATACGAACTCGACTAGAGTAAATTACAAGGCAAGCAGAGCGTTCGAGATTTAACTACTTACATATTAGGTAAGCCGTAAATTTAAATGCAAATAGCTCTAGTCTTGCGTTGCCGATAAGATAGCTGAAGCAATCGCGA